>JAPMNZ010918599.1:0-11586 GCA_029875035.1 Pomatoschistus microps
GAAGTATAGTACATATATTATATCAATTTCCATGCATGTACAATATAAATGAGGCTACTACACATACACTTATGGACACACATACACTTAATACACAACATTTATGGACATTTATCAACATTCATGGACATTGGTCAACTCCCCCAATACCTATTTGTTCTATATTTTTTACGTTTTAACTGTTTTTTCTCTGATCTGTGTTGACAATTTCAACGGTTTTGTTAAATCCTCTGAGATATCTACTGTTGTAATTTAGGGCTATGCAAGAATACATTGAATTGAACTGAGGAGAAAATACTGGTCAATATTTTTGTTCCCAATGCGCCGTCGCTGCTAGGGTTGGAGACAGCAAGACAATCAGAGGATCAGATTTGGCGGCCCATCGAGACACAATGTCAAAATCCTTGACCTGAATTAAGGCTGCTACTGGTGCCAACATCAAACCAATAACCATCAGACGACATCTGCTAAAGAAGAAATAGGAATCAAAGGTCTTTTCTCCTACAACAGCACAAAATTACCCCTTTGGATTTCGCAAAAACAACTTGAAGAACATTTATTCTCTGAGAGATGTTGACAGTTCTGATTGCTTCCAACGTTACTAGCATGACAAGGAGATCCCACTTGAGATGTTTCTACACAGCAAAATGGTGATGTGCTTTTTCCTCCAATGGAACAATGGAGCTTCAGGTTGTGAAATGGAGTCTGGCTATGTGGCTGTGCTGCAAGGAATTACTGGATTTTTCGAATCCAATTGAGAACTTTTGCGGATGGATCAGGAAGTTGGACAGTGTTGAATATCATTCCATGGTCAGTGAACATTTTAGTATAACCGCACACATAGTCTGAGGAGCAGATTCACAGGTTCTATATCATATTTCTCCAGTGTGTGTGGGCTTGTGTGACTGTGTGTGTTCATTTTGGTCAAAAAAGACCAAATAAAACCCAATATGTTTGACTTGTTGGGTTTTATTGTTGTCTTATTTAAGAACTACATACTTTTACATGGACATGAATACAATATTGTGATTTGAGAAACACTCAAATGAACTTACCATGCCCTTTATATTTGCGTTCATTGTAAAAATCAGTAAATGGTAATTAGGGAAGGTTTATGCAATAAGGGGCATGAGATGAAACGCAAAGGATCCACACAAAAAAATGTTTGGCAACACTTACATTGGAGCAGAGTTAATACACTGGATAAAGAAATCAACAGTGTGTGTTGTTTATCTTCAAGAAGATAATGAAAGCAATGTTGGTCACAATTACGACCAAACAATGTATGATTACTAATGAAAATAACCTACCAAGCCTTCTGTGGAAAAACCAGTTAATCTTGACACATCCCTAATTGTCATACTTAAAACGCAGAGTGGGCGATTACAGCTGAATAATCACGCTGCCAACAGAGAACTATTGTATCGGTCTCTATGTGTGGGTGTTTCTCTGATTGGGCAGACACTTCTGGACGGATGGACTAGAACTTTGATCAGTGGTAGGAAGGTTCCATTCAAAATGTAGGAACATTTGTGGCATTGGCGGGGTATGCTCTCTCGGTGTGCACGCTCTAGGAGATCTTGCATTATGACTATTTGGCCAATAAGACAAAAGCATGTGCTAGGCCTCATTTAGCCGCAGCTTCTGTATGCAGTCAGGAGTCAGCAGTGCAGCACACATGTGAGACAAACCAGACAAGGTCAGAGCAGCAGCTGGCCACAAGCAGCTCCGTCGCACAACCAAAGTCAACAGGAAGTTGTAGAAGGAGTAAAAAACACAGAATGTGTCAGGTTTGAGACAACTGTGAGTGAGCTTTCCTCTCCTATTCCCTCTCTTATTTCATTAGTCATTCATCAAAATGCCAGAAACAGCAGCAGCTATGACAAGAAAGTCTCAGGTGTGCCTACTCAGCCAGTTAGTGACAGCCAAACTAAACCATGTCTGCTCTGCAATATCTCCCCACTGAAAAGAGCAGAGATGACCCCCTCTGAGCGTATAGCGCAGTGGTTCACCCTTAATATAAAGTCCACAGGTGTGATTTGGCAAGAAGAGGGCTTGCAGGAAGAAAGGGTCAGCAGGTCTTTAACGGTTTCTGAACAAGAGTGGGAGAAGTTTAACTGAAACACATACTGTATAGTCTCTGGCTCATAATACTTGTGCGGTTTCCTTCCTCAGCTCCATGGCCCCAAACCCCCACACCCTCCCATTTACTGCTACCCTCTGAAGCCTCACAGCCTTTCTTTTGTTTTTGTGGTGGGGAGAAGATGATGCTTATTTGGGTCTGGCCGGGGCCCTGACTCCGCTGCATGGGAGGAGATGTGGTTTCTCCAGCTGCTGTGAATCCAAAAGTGTGGGTCTTCACATACAGTCATGGTTCATCTGAGCTGCTATCATACACCCCCCACCAGAAAACAGCCATAATATATTCAAGCATTTCTCGGCTCTGCATAAACCTCAAAATATGATATACTACTTTCGCCTTTATTTAAGAAAACAGAAGAAAGGAGAAGTGAAATCAGCTCCTTTGTTTTGTCAATAAATCTTAATTGGACAACTATTGACAAATATAGTTTAATCTATAACGGGCTGGGTATCTCTCAGCGCTGATTCGATACATTTCTTGCATTTCTTGATAGGCATGACTCAACACGATATTTATCTAGATGCAGGGGACTTTCGATTTGATATTATGCGATACGATTCAAATGAAAATTAAGGCTTTTGGCCCCATATACATATGTGAATGTAAATAAAAGTGTAGTAATATTATTTGTAGAGCGGTAATGCATCTTTAAAATCATAAAGAAAAATGATGGTGTATTGACATCCATTTCAAAAGCAAGTTCTACCTCACTCCTTAATGTTTCCCAATTCAAAACCTGAAGCGCTTTTTAGAGAGAAAAAACACCAGCTCATTGGCAGTGAGGTGTTCTTGTGTGGCGCAGGCGACATACTCTCTTTTTATTCCACGGTGAACCCACATCTAAGACCTATTTACGTCTTTCCCCCCCAACACTGGCTACTGTGCAAATCAAAACATTACATAAGGCTGATGTGGTGGTGGGTTAGGGAGTTTGGCTGGAGTCCAGGGTCTTTTCGGGGCCCTGGCTTCTCTCTGTGCATTAGCCAGGATATTAAAGGAAATGAAGGCCGCCACAGACTCCACTGCTGTGGTTTTGCCATCAGCCAGAGCAAACGTGTGTGTTCCAATGGCACTCTCTCTGCCCAGGAATTGACATGAGCTCTGCGAATGTTGTGGCAGGAGTGCAGAAAGCTGTTAGGACAACTGCTCCACCGCTCTGCTCCACTTACGGCATGCCCTTGGCCAGTACAGGAATACTTATCACACATAATAGTCATGAGACAAAGAGAAAGAGTATGTAAGGGGGTGAGGCGAGACAGAACTTCCATGAGATGAAATGTGAGAATTTTCCTATAATTTTGCAATGATTTATATTGGAGCAGAGTTCAAACTGGGAATAAATAAATGTTTCTGTTGTTTTGTTGCTTCTGTTTTTTACAATTTACTTGCATCTCTTTGTGGTCATTCTCGCACTGCTTTTAGTGACTTAATGGCAACTCAAAACTTGTAAGAATTAATTTAAACAATTCTATTCCATTTGTAGAGACGTATTATGACAAAATAATGGGAGATAGGTTATTTCGTGTATAGTGTCCAGTGGGGCTATTGCATTAAAGTTCTTATTAACATTTTAAGATTAAGATTAAGATAAAAAGATCCTTTATTTGTCCCACAATGGGGAAATTTCAGTGTTGCATCACAGGTTATAGAACAGTAGGAAAGAGGAGCACACAGCACACATGAAGTGAACAATAGCTATACTAATTAAAATAAAACAAAATCTCTAACTCTAGCATCAATAAAAAGTATAAAATCTCTATCTTAATAATAATAATAATGATGTAAAAATGTTCCCAACCTGTGGATAGTTCATGAATGAAAGCTTAAAATATATCTTAATGGATCAAAGTGGTTCCTATTTTTGCAGATTCCTCATTTGTTGGCCTCTAAAAATTAATATATTTTGTCATTCCTACATAATTAATCTGTTGTAATTGAAAGAGGTTGAGGGCCTCTACATTAGTGTGCAGATGAAGTAAAGTTGCAAATTGAGAAAGTGTTCATTTTTGTCCATTTATCTACAATCAACCAATAACAATAAAACTACATATACAAAATTAGTACAGTGGTCCCTCACTTAATGCTTTTTTTAACAGTGTGCTTCTCATGCACAATTACACATATTTGTAATGTGTATAAAGTTTCTGGTGAGGGGTTTTATAGCCTTATAGCTGCTACTTCTCGTTATTTTATTTACATCATATTAGTTTATAGCGTAGTCCCCGCTATAAACGAGGGACAAGCCTAGTTCAACATCAAAGGATCCACCATAAGATCTGCTTTGTGTCAAAACTTAAATAAAACCCGCCCAGCGTGTTCCCTGCACTCCCCAATATCTTGTAAGTATGTTATTAGAATTGAATACTTGAATATGAATGTTGTATAAATGTGTGCATCTAATGTCTTTGGGTCCATTGGGGATTGTCTTTTAATAGATTTAAGCTGTGAAAAACCTCAAAGTTTTGGCAACATCACAGACACACTTCTCCCCCATCCTCCCTTTCAACAGAGCCATTTATCAGAGTTGAACAGGGGCGGCTTGTGTGTCATAAGCCTCTTTTGGAGCCACAAACAAATCAAGTGGGGCTCTCCATCAAACCAACATCCCACTACTGGTGGTTACATAAAGGTTTACTCAGTTGCTGTGAAGGAGCATGTTTTAGGGAAAAAGGCGTCTGATTGAACACATCCATACAAACTGGCGCTGGGGGAAGAAAAATGGCAGAGACTCGTAAAGCTGGGCGATTGTCAAACTTTTTTGGCTTGACCATATATCACAGCATGAGGAGCTTAAGAGAGTATGATGGATTGTTTATGTTCCCCAATGGTACAGTGGAAAGAGCAACGGAGCTGGGTCAAGACCTGACTTGTGTCCCACTGTCCAAATTAAAGCTGGAGCACCTAACTTTGAAGCAATAATAAATACTACTTGCTGCTTGCTTATAGGTAACATGCTATCGATCTAAGACAAATTCTAAAACTGTCATAGAAAAGGCTAATATTAATGTTCAGATAATTTTTAATTGAAGAAAATTAAAGCTTAAAAAAATCCATACTTTATTTGTTGATTTTGAAAAGTAAATTGTGAACAAATTATGTGTCATATTCTGTGTGTCCTGAATCATTTGGTGTGCAAACCTGCAAACGACCAGCAGATGGCGAACATTTCTATTGTTTTAGTGTATTGGCAAAAAAAAGGATATTATCCATTCAAACATTGAAGTCAGCCTTTTTATACAACATGGATCCATATTGTCCACTGTGACCACAAAGGGTCAAACCTACACACGTCTCTCTAAACCCAGATCAATTCAAAAACAGAGCAAACAGACGGAGCATGTAGGCTTTCATCTCAGTCCCTCCAGAGAATACCGCAGAGAACTTGACCTTCACCTTAGACCTGACCATAGGTTTTAGAGTTTACAGGAGAACGGTCAGATCATTCTAATGGCAAACAAATCAAAACCAATAGTATGTAGTCTGACGTACATCTAAGAAGGGCCATTGGAGCCACTATATCATAGCCTCCTCTCAGTTACTGTTGTCATTAGCAAGGCGACTTTAATTATATTGCTTAAATCAAATTAATTGTAAAATATGTACTAATTTATCTTGCACAAGGGACTCAAGCAATCCAGACCAAACCAAGTAACCCATCACATTTTAGGGGAAACTCTAACTTTTGTCAGTGTTTGAGTCACAGAAATGTGTGAACATGTGAAGTCTCTAAAAAACAGTAGCAAGAGTGGACCTATTTCTTCAGCTTTGACTAAAATGAGGAGAAACATTTTGCGTGGACTTATTCTTCAAACACAGAGTGATGAACAAAGAACTGTTTTGGATTTATGTATACTCTTCATGACACCTGTGACTGTGGCGATTGTGCAGCAAACATTATATTCAGGTCAGGAAAGTGAAGGAGTGCAGAGTGATGTAAATACGTAGTAAAAAATTGTGGATGCACACGCTAATGGCGCTAATATATCCTACAGTATATTGTTCCAAATCTGAGAATGCAGTTTCACTCAGTCGCATCAGGAATACATACCAGTCAGTCATACAAACCAGTCTGGACAGGGCCTTACTGTTAGGTGACTCAGAATCCTATTTACTATGTGAGATAATTGAGCATAAAGCGTGTAAATCATGTTAAAATCTGCAGTTATCATTTTGGCGCACTTTGTCCTGCCAATAAAAGAAAGGCCATTTGATGACAGGCTGTAATTTAAGGGGCTTGGTCTCACAGGGCCACTAGTGAGCATTTAGACAGGCATGCAACTCACAGTGCACATGAATATTTAAGGACACACTGGGACTCTTCCATTTGACGTCCCTGAGGAGGTGAATCAGGGCTGCTGCCTGGCTGCTTTCCTCCTCTGACCTCTCACCTGCCAGCACTCACATGGCTTCATCTGGCTGCACTACTCTTGAAATGTATTGAAATTTGTCTGATCTTAAAAGTAGGCGATATCTACAAAAAAAGTAATAATCTACTTTCGCCATACGTCAATTTATAGCAGCTCTGCTCATGTATACAGGTCTACATGACATCTTACTGTAGTGTCATATGAAGGAGTCAGGGAGTCTCTTTGAAAATGTGAGACAAGTCTGGCTTAAATAATTTGTCTAGCTGCATCGATTACTTGTGTTTTAGCTGTGTTTGAATAATTATCCCACATGTTTATTAATTTATATTGTGCTTGTGTAAACTTTATATTGTGTTGCAATACTTAAATTGTAAATAAGTAATTTAATTGTTTCGTAACTGTTGTGTAAAGGTATTTGAACTGCTTTCTGATTTAAAAAATATCTTGGCTCAGGTAAGTGAGTAGGTGGTAATGCATCCATCCATCCATTTTCTTCCCCTTAATCCATTTCTGATAATGCAGTCACAGAAATGCAAGGCTATAATTTTTGTTTGCACTTTTTGCATTTTATTCTTGTCAACTCTTGATACTTTGCACCTTGTTATCTTACAGACAATACATCATGCAATTCTTATCTGGACCTCATCTGAACACTTGTCTCTGTTACTCTGGCGGTCCAGCGGGTACGTCGCCAGCGTTTGAGAGATTGAGATGCGCCAGCTGGTTCTTCTTTGTCGTTAATCACTCCCAGAGACCGACGCACGGTTTGATTTGCTTTTTTACAGCCCGTCCTTATTTTTCACATTATGGCAACGTGAATGCCCCCCTGAAATGCTTCTTCCTCCCAGGACTTTTGATCAAATTTGCACCATATGCCTTTGATGGAAGATGAACGGAGTGGCAGGCGTGCTTCTCCTTAAGTCTTATTGCCTGTGCGAGTGAGTGGTTTGATCAGACCCCAGTTCGAGACAGTATTAAGTTCCCCGAAATTGCCTGCCTCTAGATAATGAAGGGCTATGATTTTTTTCATCCAGAAAGAGCAGACAGCGACTTGCTCACTAGACCGTTATTTCCAAATCAGAGGTAGAAACCGGTTGATACGGGCATCAAAGCAAAGGCTGTGTACATCTGATCATGTCTAGCTTCATGTCTGCTCTCTTACATGTCCGTTTTCCTGTCCTCCTTCAGTGGCCAATGGGATTAGAAGAGTTTTATTTCACCTTGAATTACCACAAGACGTACGGCGGAGTGTAATCCATATTGAAAGACTTCTGGGAAGAGTTTGACCAAATAGGGAAATAAAAGTAGAAGACAGGATAAAGACTGATTGCTGAAATGAATGCTTTGCTCCATATCTCGGTCTGAATGAAATCCTTCCCGGCTCCGTCAGAAGCCAGCCGCAGATCCAATCAATGCCCTTATCAACTGTCCCATCAGGCTGACGGGCCCAATTAACCTCTGGCTATTCACACACCAGTGACGCACAGTTTTGTAATCAAGGCATAATGAGCTTCTGAGAAAATCTTAACTAGAGCTAAATAGCAGTTCTTCAGTCAAAATGGACAAAGACAGAATAAGATGTCTTTGATAAACTAGTTAGTTTAACAAATTGCCCAGGTAGGATAACATTGGGTATAAGGATAAGATTTCAACAAGTTCCAGAAAAACATAACAGAAAAAGACACAATTAAAAACAAACTAATTGCTTCCTAGAGAAATACAGATGGGGATTCAGAATCAAAAGTTTAACTAAACTTTGCAGAATAATACAATTTATAATATAAGTATAATAATTTTAGATTTTTTGTGTTTTCAATACATGGAAATTACTGAAAGTTCAACCGCTATGTCATGTCTTTCTTCTGCCTTCCAGTGGCACCAGAATCTGGTTCTGCTTCTCCACTGTCTGTCACAAAATTTTCCAAACAGCTGTTGAGGCTTAAGAACGTGAAAACAATGGATTGTGTCAATTCTTCAGCTCGTTTAGATTTGTGCTGAGGCAGTAAGTGAGAAGGACAGCAGCTCTTAAAAATACTCCAGATATCTAAAATAACAGGCATTTCCAATTTTGTATGAANCAGCAGCTCTTAAAAATACTCCAGATATCTACAATAACAGGCATTTCCAATTTTGTATGAAGTGAGCACGTTTGCAATGCAATGACGTCTCTGGGAAGTTTAGTTAAGCATTAGCTAACTTGTTAGCAGGATCTAGGGCCTACTGCAGGGCAGGGAGTCGTTAATGAACAGTAATGAAGAGCACAGAGACAGTCGGACGGAGGGCTGTGTGTATGTATGTGCGCACACAGCATCTTCGACAGGCAGCATACAGCCTATCAGCAGGCCATCACTATTGATTTATTAATGCTAGAGAATGCTGCTGCGCTAATTGAATTGAGATCCAGGAAGTCAGTTAATGTAGCTGACAGCGATACAGGAATTTAATCTCCCCAGTGCACAGAATTATGACTCTTCCCTATCTGTGCTGTCAGAGGGATAAATAGTAAATCAATCTTTCCTACAATAGGCCTTACTCAGTCTAGGCAAAGAGAATTGTAACAACCTTTAACAATCACTAATCACACTGTTCAAATGTTCTATTGTCTGATCCCTTCGTCGATAAATCAAAGTTGTGGGAAAGCTTGGATCCGGAGGCAGATGCACAACTCAAATCCCATAATCATAAAACCTGTCATTATAAAAAGACAATGTGCACACTACCGCCAAATCACTTGTAACCCGATAGTTTATTGCCACTTACACTGTCCAAGTCCAGGCAATCATTTTTGTGCTACACATTTCAAAATCCACTTCCTGAAGTTCAGCTCAGTCCAACACAGACCATGTCTCCCATCCAGCTTTAAAAGACCCAAACCACAGGCGCGTTTCCACTCTTTAGACCACCACCACTCCGGTGACCACTACAGCCTCTCACAATATCAAGGCGACCGCTACTGAAAACCGCTCCAACATAGGGTCATAAATGTGAGCTAATGTATGTATTTGGACAGCTGCTCTTTTAGCTGCTTTGTGAAGGTTTCTCACTTCTTATCCATGCGAGTGTTCAGCTAGGGAAGGTCCAGATACAGGGTAGGCCAGGAAAAGAACCAGGGCCAAACCACGACAGTGTACTCTCTGACTGCACCACCCAGCTGGTCCAAGTGTGTGGCCCGCGGGATGGATCGAATGACCCTGACAGTCAAAGTGTGGACATGCAAAGGACACGTTCCTGCCATACTGATCATATATACATGCATCACAAATGTCAAAACCACACTGAGACACATATAGCTATTTTAAATAAGAAGGTCATTATTACACTAGGAAGGTCCAAACAAAGACAGCAAAAAAGAAAAGGTGGAAAATGCTTTATATACATGATACTGACTCATCAGCCATAGAAACTGGAGAGGGAAAATAAAACTTTTGCTTCTTTCTGTTTCTCTTTTGGCGGTTAATGGATACATGAGTTATATACAGTCCCCATTTTAGACTCTTTAATCATGAGCTTTTATCACAACTTCTGCCAAGACCTTCCACCACTCAGAGACAGCAGCTGCCAAGAGAAATGAATGAAAATGTAGAGAAACCAAATATTGTAAAACCACTGCTCTAAAGCCCATTGGGTTTTTTATTTGAAGAGCTGTAAGCTACATAAGATCTGAGACCAGGTAGAGAATATTGCGTGCATAGTTCTAAGACAATGGGGAATATTTTAATACTTAAATAGGATCTGTATCTAAGATTACATTAGATTTGAAGATGGTTGACAAATTATATTTGGTCTTTTCTGATCAAAATGTTTATTTTTTCTTTATTACAAAACATGGACATCACGGCCACATTAAGGATCCAAGTAGAAAGCGTCTCATGAGTCTCACATTTGGGTCGTAAGTTTCTTTGGTGCTGGTTTGGTCACGACCAGCTGCTGGAGCAAATTGGTAATAAGAACTGGAGGAGAACATGGTGTGAGTGTCAAAACACTGGCAACAAAGGGTTGGGTTGTATTTTTCCTAATGTTATAAAAAACAGTGAGAGCTAAAATTACACACTGTTCTTTTAAGATCATAAAATAGCTTGAAAACAAATGTACACGTTAGAATCCGTTGTGTGGTTTGTTTGAGAATATCAGTAATCATTTTAAAATCCAGATTTGAATGAGATTAAACCTACATGTTTGTGCAGGTCTGACGCTGGCCCTTAATGGAAGCTAACAGCAGAGTGCATGAGTGGCTCAGATTTGGGCCGCTGCATTAGCCCAGACCAGGGCTCAGGCCACAACTGCTCTCAGTCCTGAAGAGGAGTACTTAATACTGGAGGGGAGTGGAGGACCTTCTGCCCACAATGTCCTACCCCGTGCCCCTTGGAAACCACAGCTGACCGCGGGGCACGGGGAAATGAAACTGAGAAAACCACGGGGCCGGCCAGAGCCGACACCGGGTGGAAAAACAGAGAGCGGCCTTTCGGCTTGGCGGTGATGGAGGTATTAAGATATTAATTGCTTTTTGACATGATTTTGTTAAGGGAGAAGGGCAGGCCTGTGGCTTTTCATAAAGCGGCAGTGTAATGGCCAGACCAGGCTAAAAGGTTTACCTTACACAAATGCAGGCTATTTTTATGAATGAAGGAAATAAATGAATACCTTTATTTAATTTGTATGCAGCAGATTTAAAATTCAAATGATATAATAACAAACAATTATAACAAACAAACAATATGTAAAAGGCATTTGAAGGCATATTAAATATTGCTTACAAAAATAGTTCTGTGCCAATGCCTTCAATTAGATTGCTTTCTTCTCTTTCGTCTCAACCAGGGATGCTCAATTTGGTAAAAATATATTTTGATGAATTTTGCACTGAAAAGACCTGATTGGCAATGATGGAATCCCTGCTAGTCTTTTCTTTTGTTTTCCTTTTTGAATTTACCATCAATTAGATTTTACACATATATTTTGGCTTGCAGAGTAAAACAGAGTGGGCCCCATAACACTGTGGCAGGATTATATTCTTGCTGGTTCATGCTTGTGTTTATTTACTAAGCAAATACATTTTAATAAGCCGAATTCAGTTCTTGC
>JAPMNZ010918730.1:0-10982 GCA_029875035.1 Pomatoschistus microps
ACACACACGCACACTAACATACACACACGTCATCGGTGTGTCATCACACTGACTGTTGATTATATTGAGGTTTTTGTTTTTTGAACATTGCCTCTAAATGTCAAACTATATCAAAACATGATCAAGTCAGATGGTTTGTCTTGGGTACAGGTTCACACAGAGCTTTAAACGCCATAGATTTAAGTTGGAAAACGATCAAAGCAAACAAACCAACAGCCAACTGACATCTAAATAAACTAAGCCTGGCTTTGCGCTGGTGGGAAAGGGGTGTGTGTAAAAATTATCATTTCAAACATGACTTCTATCCCTCTCATCTCTCTGCCTCACCGCTCACATCCTCGCAAATCCATGGCCCTCAGTCATGACCAGTCTGCTGGTTGTGCTGAAGAGATCTGAGGCATGAAGACCTCTTATAAACTCAGGTGGGACAGGCTTCTCAGTCGAGAACCTTTAGAGCAACATGGAGCACTACTGCACATTTGCACTTCACTGAAGGGACAGCATTATCTACAATCAGAATAATTGTATTACCTTTGTAACAGGAAGTCACAAACTAGGAAATTGCTTTGACTCTCGGTGCAAACAAGTTATAAAAGAATAAGGCATGCATAGAAATATAATCTATGAAATACTGAAAAAACCCTTTGTAGTGTCTTAGCAAGAAGGTCCTGGGTTCGAATCCCTGCTAGAACAGAGCCTATCACTACAGTAGGTAAAATCCAGCAGCTCCGGCTCTCAACACTGGTGCTTCACTGTGAACTAGGCCCGTGGGTCCGGCCTGCGAGACAATTATTAGTGGTCCCTGAAATGATCATTATTACAGTAACTTGCAGTATTGATAGTAAAGGGATAGAATGGCATGTTTTACTTCATTTTAAAGCCTATAGTCTCAGGAAAACAACCATGTAATTAATTGAATGTTCTAAAATGTTAACGCATAAGAAGTTAAGTTTTACCAAAGATTAATTCCAATTTGCCTTATGAAATCTTCAATTACAACTTTTTTAAAATATTTTTTTCCAGTTGTAATTGAACCCAAACCTACTAGATATTTATACTTTTGCACCCAACCAGGTCAGTTTTTAAACATGGCCCCCGACCAAAAATTAGTTTAACACCCCTTTTTGCTATTAGCATTGCGGGATGGGTCAAATGCAGAGGACAAATTGCCCTTTATGGGAATCAATATAAGACCTCACAGCCTTATAACAGGGGAAACATTGAAGATGCAGAGGTCATGCAGCAGTATAGATGTATGCAATGCAGGAGTGATTATCCAACACTAAACTTGTCAAAATGATCCAGAGATATTTTCAGGATCACAAACACAGAACACAAAGCTGCTGTGTTGCACCAAGCAGGTGTTAGAGGACGCCTGATGATTATTACAAAGCACTTGTCAAACACGATGATGGCCGTTATGCTTGTTATATATGAAGAGTGAATGAAGCCCCTTAAAGAAAATGTCCGGCTTGTCCTTGGTTGAATGACCGTGTTAGGATGACAGAGCTTCTGTTCTTGGGATGATAATGTCCCACTCCATCTCTGCAGGGCGGCGAGGTCATAGAGACATCATAATAAAGAAAGCAAATGCTATTTTAAACCATGCAATAACAGACGCATTAGACTTCAACCAGACATCTGTTTCACAACCAATTTGCAATACTGTTTTTATCCATATATTTCACGGACATACTTCAAATTCCTTAATGCTGTCAAATGATTTTTATGTAAATAGCGAGTTTGTTTATGTGGACTTCCCCACCTTTTATGCACTCAAAGGATGAACGTTGCAGAAAACAATGTTGCTATTTCTAAAGGATTTGCACAGAAAAAATAAACTAGGAGGAGGCTTAGTAGAAATAAATGAAATTGTTTTATAATTGATTTTCCACGGACACTATATAGACATGCTACATTACTTGATATGGAGTCATCACCACATATAGGTAAAAATGTCAAATTTTCGTAGTGCACTAAATAATTCAATAGGACAAACACAGGGGAAGGACAGAAGGGAAAAGCTGCTGAGGATACTGAAACATTTCCTGAAGCTGCACAAAGTTTCTGTATCTTAAGAGAGCGCCTGACTAACTCTCCACATTGTAACACTGCTCACGTGCGCACATAAACGGCTGAGTGATTAACATTTAAGAGGCTGATTACAGTATTTTTCCTTGTGATTGTAATTGGAGAGGAACTGGGAGTAGATGTCAGATCAGAGGCTGCAACCAACACGTCATCTATCCACTGCTCAGCTGAGGCGCTCAGGGTATCATCTATGTTCTTTTCAGTGGTTTGCAACAAAGAGGTGTCTGCTTAAGTCTAGCTCCTGATTCTAATGCCCAAACTACCTTAATCTTGTTTTTTCTAATACAGCTTTTAAATTGTAGGCATGTCCCAGATAGTTCTTTAACCTTTTCAAACTTAACAGAAGGCCTGTGTGTCTGGTGTGTGAGGTGGTCGGAGACCATAAGGATTGTAAAAACAAGACATGCTCAGATACTGTCAACTGCTATGTGGCAAAGAATTAAATTACAGGAGATTTCAATTGTGTCACTGACACATAATAAATATATAACTAATTAATGTATTTCAAACGAGGAGGAATGGCCACTGCAAGGAAAAGCCTCCTACTTCATATTCTGTTTTCTTTAAATGAAATACAAGATGACATGGAAGACATAATGCCTTCAAAAGCGCAACAGGGACATCAAGTGGTGATATGAAAAATTGTAAGCACAATCATAGGAATAAATACTAGATTGGAATAATTATGTAAAATAATAATTTTAAAAAACACACATATTTTTTGACTGGGGATTTTTTCGTAAAATATCACATACAAGAAAAACAAGATAACCATGACATGCATGTCAGAACACATGCATAGTACACAAACAAGTACTATGTTTTGTACTCGTTTGCGTTTTTAATCAGGGATTATATTGTTCTAACTACATTTCTTTATGAGAGGATTGGTGAGGATTGGAGACAACAGTGTCTGACAGTGATGGAGCTTGAAACCCTGTGAATCATTGGTGAACCAGCTGAAACAGTCAAAATGACACCATCAGTGCACTGTTTGCCCATGGATCTATTATGTGTTTACCAGAACTGCAGAGGATGATTTACAGGGGCCAAACAATACTTCAATCATATAGGCAATACATTTGGGTTATTCATTATTTCTGCACGTGTTGCAATTTTGTTCCGTAATTAATTGTGAATTTCTGCCACAGTCTGTGCAAGTTTAGGTCTCTTGATGGTACATATTGCAGAAACATTCTGAAGCCGTTTATTCATTCTAGATTTCAATTTACTGGATGATTTGGACCAAGTTAATTCAGCTGTTTGGATAAGGAGCACATGTACTACTAACATGTGTATGTGATATCGAGGAGGCAGTACAGGCGTCATCAGAACAGGAGTATCGTTGTATAGTGTTTGCACTTTTTTAGAATTTTGAAAGATCGTATTTGAGAGAGTCTTTGCAGAGGATGGGATGTTTGAGGTCTAAGTTGCATAAACGTTTAGTTTCAGTGCAAACATAATCAATCTGTTAACATCAGATAAATGGGATTCACAGCTTCAGATTTGTTGAGAATGGCGACCTCTGGTGACGGATTTGTTCCATGACTAAAGAAACACCAGTCTCCCTATTGAGAGGTTGGTTTTTTACTGAACATAACAAGCTTTTAATTTGGTATATTATTAGATTAAGCTAATATTGAGACATAGGATGTGAGATAACATTAAACATAAGAAAATAATTGACTATAATATTGGATAAATGTTGAGGGGTTGATATAAATGGAATAAAATTAAAAAAATATATAAAAAAAGAAAAATGGGAGGGGCTTTCCATTCTTCCCACTTTATTTGAAAACAAAAACTGTTCTAACATTTAATCATTAATAGTTTAGAAACAGGTTATAACAACCAACGAACAAAAGAGTTCTTCTTGCATTGCTGTCACTAAAGAAGCAGTGTATGATGTGAGAAGATGTTTGTTGATCAAATATCTGAGAGTTGGAATGAGAGGCAAGAGTTTGAGTAATGCGACCCTCCAAATGGCAGTTCCTCGTTGACAGGACCGAGTCTAGATGAGCACAATCACATGGAACAGCTATGATTTCTTCTTTCTCCCCTTTGGCTTTCCATAACCAATTGTGTCTTTATCTGGGTCATAGTCAGAGTCACTGCCTGATTTAAAATTACGTTTCGATTGGACCGATTTCTTTTTCTTTCCTTTGTCAGAGTTTTGCTCTTCACTTACGTCTAAG
The DNA here is from genome assembly GCA_029875035.1 of Pomatoschistus microps. Taxonomy (NCBI): domain Eukaryota; kingdom Metazoa; phylum Chordata; class Actinopteri; order Gobiiformes; family Gobiidae; genus Pomatoschistus; species Pomatoschistus microps. Next base: position 4,287 of record JAPMNZ010918730.1, read on the forward strand.
GATTTTTTTGGTCTTCCAGGAGGTCGACCTGTGACACCTCGTCCAGTTTTCTTCACCGTCTCCTTCTGAACTGTCTCCTGCTGAACTGTCTCCTGCTGAACTGTCTCCTGCTGAACTGTCTCCTGCTGAACTGTCTCCTNCTGAACTGTCTCCTGCTGAACTGTCTCCTGCTGAACTGTCTCCTGCTGAACTGTCTCCTGCTGAACTGTCTCCTGCTGAACTGTCTCCGTGTCCTGTTGTTGAACATTCTCATCTGCATCAGACACATCTGAAATTTTCATCAGATTATCATCCCCAGACTCTGGAGGATGGTAGCGCTGGACGTGGCTCTTGAGGCTGACATTGTGGTTAAAAGACTTGCCGCAGTGCTTACATTTATAGGGCTGTTCCCCAGTGTGCACGCGCATGTGGGACTTGAGATTGCCTGATTGGTTGAAAGTCCGCTCACATATCACGCATTTGAAGGGCTTTACACCAGTGTGAATCATCATGTGCCGTAGTTTGTGTTTATTTCCAGTTGTAAATCCGCAAATTTCACATTCAAATCCGTTTGCTCCTCTGTGTTGTTTCACATGTTTTCTGCGTTCTGCATGTGTGCAAAATGTGGCGGTGCAGTCGCGACATTTGTATGGATTTTTTTCATTGTGGTGCTTCTTCTCATGTGCAAGTTTGTCCAGCTTAGTTTTAAAAGATGTGTAGCAATATTTACAATAATGTTCGTATGTTTCACTGTGTATGTTGCTGTGTAATTTTAGAGATAGTTGAGTCACACATCTTTTTCCACACACATTGCAAACATAGTGTTTAGTCTTGTGCTCACAGATGTGGTTTTCAGTCCGATAAAAGGTTCCACAATCTGTGCAGAGTTGCTTTTTCTTTTGCATTTTTTCATTGAGCTCTTCATCATCACTGAACTCATCTGAGGGAAGGTCTCCTTTAACTTTTGCAATTCCTTCCAAATCCATAGGAAGCCAGTCCTCGTCGGAGCTCGCGTCATCCTTTTTACCTCCCTCTTCTTCTGAAGTCTCATCATCTTCATCATAGTCTTCCTCCGTTTGGTCCACCTATGACAAATAGGCAAATATCATAGCAATGGTAACCCTTAATGCAATAATAAAACAGCTTTACAGACTAAGCAGCAGAAGTCAAGAACCATCATCAAATCAACTCAAACACAAAAAGATGATGTGAAAATGGCTTAAAAAAAGGTGTGTTGTTTTCAAACACTTGGACAATAAACAAAAGAATATTACCTCAAAGGTTACTTCTATACTTCCAGTGTGATGGGGAGATGTGGTTCTGTACTGAGGCCTTAACTCATTGCCATTTTGAACCTGGAATGTAGATGAAAACAAAGAACATGAATATGTTAATGTATTAAAGATCGATGTGAACGTTGGTCCACTAACTCCTACACATTCACCACACATGCCGCAGAAGTAAAATGTGTCAATTAAAACCGTATGCCCCTTTTAAATAAGTCATTCAGGTCCACAATAAAGCCACGGAACCACTCACCCAGTAAATGCTTCTATCAGCGTCTGAAACACAATCTTTCCACTGTTGCCCATTGTGCACTTCGAGTTCTGACTTAGCATCTGGATCAAAGATGAAAGACTCAACATCACACAGTTCCATTCTCACGTTGCGACTATTCGTCCCTGTTCCTACAAGAAACAACACAGTATAATTAGATATACACAAAATAAATATCTAACAATACAAAGTCTGTATTTGTGGGTTTTCTTATGAGTTTTTCCTTAATAATGCAGGAGGTTCTTGTTAGACAGTTAGTGTCCAACAGAAAGGATGCGGTGACGATCCAGGACACTTTAACATTCTACAATATGTATGGACATTTTTTTTTGTGTGCTCTATATTTCTCATGTGTTTTTAACTGTTGATTCTCTGATCTGTGTTGGTGATTTCAATGGTTTAGTTAAGTCCTCCGAGACGACTTCTGTTGTGATTTGGGTTATTCAAGAATAAATTGTATTGTATTGTATTGTATACACTGCTCAAAGACATAAAGGAAACTAAAGGAACACCTCTTCATACTCAATTAATTTAATCATATGAGCCAAATATTTCAAGTAGAGAAAGAAGACATTTACAGGACTTGACATAAGGATTTTCAAGTCAGCACTTTTATTATGTTCTCAGTCTCCATACATGCTTTTATTTATATTCCTACAATACAGAATTTAGACTGAATGATCCAAATAGTTTCAGAAGGTATGATCCCTTTATTTTAGTATGGAGGTAATGCATTAACACCTTACATTTACAGCCCTCGAGGTGTAGCGTTTATTTTTTAACCTTTGTGCGAGAAGATTTTTTTCCTATATTGACCAGCCCTGGGTCAGTTTGGACTGGGTCAGTTAAACGCTATTTGAGGGGTCTACTTTTAATCACATGGCGGGCCGAGGGCAGCACAAGAGTTTTAAGCACAGACTGTAACAGGGGGTGGGTAGCTTTATGTAACTAGTTAGCAAGATAACTCGCTCAGCTAACAAACCACAAGAAAATGCATTGTTCTGGCCAATTTCCAGATGCACAATTATTCACATGAACGAACTACAACACGGACATTTTTTCCAAAATTACGAACTACAAGTAAGTTAGCTCAGCTAGCCCATACTATAACGAAGTATTATGGATGTCTTTGGCGTCAAGAATTACTTAAGACTTACTTAACGTCAGGCTAGGTCCTTTATCGATCACAATTTCTCTTTTTTACGAATTTAGCCACGCTGGCTTCAACACCCCACATCCACCCACGACCCCATGCCACAATTGACCAGTGAATTACAGACGCACTTCCGCATTGAAAACATTATGCTGTCGTTTCTCGCGATATCTCTCGCCGGATTCTTTCCTCCAGTCCCCACCATGGATGGTCCACACACATCATCCGACATACACTGGGCAGTCACCAGACTTTTTGTGAGTGCGGAGTGCCAAATATACTTTTAAATAAATTACAACTGTCCCGACAACGGCTACGGTCTAATCGTGGACCTTATCATGTTATCCAATTATCCAAAAAACAAAACAAATAACAGACGCAGGGCACAGCAAAGGTGGAAAATATCTCCAGTTTGCGTCCAGTTGTGTATCAACCAACATAGTGTAACATCTCTCATCCGAGCTTTGATTGTGTACACGTACACTCACACAAAAGTGATGTCACTATATCAATGCTCCAATGTCTGAAAAACAACTAAATAGAAACCCCCCTTATTCCAGTGGTGTCATGAGATATGATAAACTTTATTGATCTCACAATGGAGAATCACTAATAGTGCAAAAAGACAGATGTGCAATACAATAAGGTTAAAAAATATAATCTGTGCGGGATCTTATGTACAATATAAAATAGGCAACATCAATGCTGGGTCTTCAGTCCAAGGGCAGGTCATTAGTGACTTATTGTAGTCTGACCGCAGTGGGGATAAAGGCCCTGCAGTAGCACTCCTTCTTACACTGAGGGTGCCTCAGTCTTCCACTGAAAGAGCTCCTCAGCTCTTCTACAGTCCTGTGCAGTGGGTTGGAAGTGTTGTCCATGATGGAGGTGACTTAGTCTTAAATTGCGATATCGACATGTTTCAAAGAAACGGCAGGCCATGCACTAGTCATGCAAAACAAGGTGTTTATTTTTCTAACATTCACTGTCATGTATGAAACTACAGGAATCTCAAGCATCAATCTATTGCATTGTGCATTACATGGGAGTGGAAAGAGTATTTGAACAATAATGAATGATAACAATACAAGGATATATAGCTGTATACATATTTCTATGTTTGTTTTGATATATTTAACTATTTGTACTGCAGATAGGCCTTTACAAAAAGACTTAGTCTTTGATTTGACTAAAGAAATCTTTCGGTTCTCCGCTGTCTTGAAAGATGATTTTTTTGGGCCTTCCTGGGGGTCGGCCAGTAGCATACCGTCCGAGGGTTTTCTTCACTTTCTTCTGCTGAATAATTTTAGGCTCAGTTTTTTTAACTTCATCAACTGTAATTGATGCATCATCTGTGGTTTTCTTATCTTTGTCCTCAGACTCTGTTGGATGATAGCGCTGGATGTGGCTCTTCAAACTGACATTGTGGTTATAAGACTTGCCACAGTGCTGACATTTATAAGGCTGTTCTCCAGTGTGCACGCGCATATGGGACTTCAGATGACTTGGTTGTGTAAAGGTTCGCTTACAGGTTGAACATTTGTACGGTTTCATTCCTGTGTGGATCAATACATGTCTCTCCAAACTGTTTCTTGTCATCATCACAATTCCACATATGTCACATATAAACTGCTTCTTTCCTCTGTGGCTTTTTAGGTGGGTTCTTTGTTCCCTTTTTGAGGCAAATTTCATTGCGCAATCAGGACATTGGTACGGTTTTGGTTGATTCTGGTGATTCTTCTCATGTGCAAGTTTGTCTAGTTTGGTTTTAAAAGACTCACAGCAATATTTACAATAATGTTCATATGTTTCACTGTGTATATTACTGTGTATTTTTAGAGATAGTTGAGTCACACATCTTTTTCCACACACATTGCAAACATGGTGTTTAGTCTTGTGCTCACAGATGTGGTTTTGAGTCCAATAAAAGGATCCACAATCTGTGCAGAGTTGTCTTTTCTTTCTCTCATAAGAACCCTTCTGATCATCATTGAGCTCTTCCTCTTCATCACTGTACTCGTCTGAGGAAGAGTTTCCTTTCACTTCTGCAGTTTCCACCTCAATTTTTCTTTGAGGAACCCAGTCCTCATCTGAACTTGCATCATCATCATCCTCCTCTTCTTCCTCTGAAATCTCATCATCTTCATAATATTTAACTGGAGTGTCCTCCTTGGTTTGATCCAACTAGAAAAACAGAAAAACATATAAAGTGGTGCCAAAACATTTCAATGAATACAACATTACCTCAAAGGTTACTTCTATGCTTCTGGTGTGAGTTTTTCTCCGTTGTTCTTTGTGCACTTCGAGTTCAGAGTCAGACTCTGGATCAAAGATGTAAGGTTCAATTTCACGCATTGCCATTCTTACGTTGTGACGATTCCTTGAACACCAGAGAAATTATATTAAAACTTGTTTTTCCTTTTTATGGAAAATTTGGTGTAATCTGGGGGTAGGCAATACGAGCAAAAATAAATATCTCAATATTTTTTTCTCAACTCCTGATTACGCTTTTGTCTGGATATCTTTGCATATCATTCTGTGTAAAAATGATCAATTTTAATGTTTTGCTTGCTAGGGCATCAATAGATAGAGCCAGTGTAGATCAAAATAGCATTTTTTTTATTTGTAAACTGCTTCACACCTCTTTGCAAAACATGCACAAACATATTAAGATTAAAAACCTAATTCAAGAAACACGGGAAGAACACATCCAAAAAGGCTTGCTCAATATTTACTGAAATGCACAAATAAAGCAGTGATTGTTTTTTTAGGCACGCATTTTTGTAATGCACGCACGCATAGTTGTAATATGTATTGGAGGTAAAATACTTTTCTTTTTCTAAATTGTAGATAATGCGATAAAGCATATCTTCATATTCCCTTTCGCGATATAATACGATATATATCGCCCAACCCGAGTGACAGCCTTGACGCAAACTTTACTAGGGCGATGAAACTACGTACGTTATTGTATAGATGTCTTGTTATCAACAAATTTGAAGTGGCACAAAATTGGAACAAATCTAATATATATATGCCAAAATTCTAGCTCAACATTCACCTGATGCTTTGTGAAATTAGACATATTTGACAAATCTCTATCCTCCTAGCTATAAATGTGTTTTGCACAAGCTAAAACGTGTTTCTTCTTCCATGTGACTTCACTGATGTCAGCAAGTAACAGCTAATAGCTATTTAAAAGCCCAGTACCAGTAAAAACACACTAAAGTTACCTTTTGATAAGAATTAAATGTTGACTAGTGAGTTACCTTAGCCAGTCAACAGCTTAGTTACAGTCAAGAAAACAAATTTCTCTGGTTTTGTGTCACATTACACCATAGTCTAGATACACGAAAAAGGAGAATTTACAACTTACAAATCTTATCCCAAAATGGCGAAGTCTGTGCTGCTCCATAGTTCTATGGTCTGCAAAGAGTCCAGTGCAGATAGCGTATGCTAACAGCTAGCATGGCTCACATTCTCGCGTCATATAAAGATATAAGTGCAAGCTGACGAGAGTGGATCTGATGCGGAGTTATTACAGATCCATGCACGTATCTTTCTTTGCAAAGGAGCTCCAGACGGCACTTACACATTGACAATAAAAGCTTCTTCTTCTTCTTTTGATTCAATGGCGATTGGCATCCAACTCACTAATTTGCATTTACCGCCACCTACTGTATTAAGACTGCATGAACAGCAGATAAGATACGATAAACCTTTATTTGTCTCACAGTGGAGAAATGTCAGTGTCATCGTTGCGCACAATACAGCAGAGAAAGAAGGAAATAAGAGCACTCAGATTGCACACATCAAATTGTGTCTATTATATAAGATGATAGACAATAAATTTAAGATAAAGAATAAAATAAAATAAACTAAATTAAACTCTGGGCTATAATTGCACTTGGTTCAGAAATATTTACAGTGGAGAATATGAGAATATGAATATGAGCAGAATAACATCAACAAGTTAAGTGGCTAGTGAATAGCAGAAATATCAGATATGT
>JAPMNZ010918751.1:0-13458 GCA_029875035.1 Pomatoschistus microps
TCAGAAAGGCCCTGATCTGACCGGGATTCGAACCCAGGACCTTCTTGCTGAGAGGCGAGAGTGCTATCCACTCAGCCACCGTGCCGCCCAAGTGTCCACTTTTCTTGGTCCCTTCTGCGCACACCTTTTATTGCATTTACTATGTTAATGAGTCTTCACTTCCGATCAGACACTTCTTCCAGCTCACTGATTCGCTGTATAATGTCCCACAAGCATCAGGGTGGCGTTCCTCGATACACCGTACCCACGCGGCCTCAAACATGCAGCAGATGTGGAATGCAAAGATGGATGGATTCAGTAGTTCTGAAATGATCCAACATTTCCATCTCCTGCGGTTCCTCTGCAGGTTTATGAGGAGCTTACCGTTGCCTTTTAAATCAGACTTGATCTTTGTTGAATTCGATTTGCCTCAATTAGGTTTGAACAAAGCGGTCTGCAGTGTACGTGCCGCCGCATACCAAGACACTGATGCTGCTGTGCATTCTTTATCCACCAGAAATATAAGCTTCACTGTTATGAAGCACGCTGAGCAATATCTATAATGTAGTTACAAAAAAGTACAATATCAATTTGTTTAATAATGGCAATGTCCAAATGAGAATTTGATTGACATAAAATATGATCTTTCCAGCTTCGCAGTCTTGTAACATAACTCCTGTGGTTATCCGCTTGCCTTTTCTTAGATTTGTGAAATATGACGTGTGGTGCTGGGTGGATGGAGAGACAGCTTTACTGAAATGATGAAGTTTCACACTTTGCACATGTGTACAGTTGTTTCTCATTTTTTCTCTATTCTCATATAAATAAAAAAATTATTATTATCCTTAGTCAACCAATAAATTGTCTAAATGACCAAACATTTACAGCAATGTGACAGCCAGAGATCAGGAAGTAATAAGAGAGAGTCTCAACAATTAGGTAGAGACCACAAAACACAACAATAGTGATCATAAACGTTTCCCATGTCTAATGTAGCTAATCTAACCCAGTGGTGTTACATCCTCACAGGGAACTGTGGAATAGTCACATTGTCACAGAGTTAATTGAATGATAAACAGCCCATACACTTATTTTTAATGTATTACTTAATTTTATAATATTCAGATTTTTTTTGAGCCCTGCATGGTAGGAGCTCGGACTAAAGCTGCAGCTCCTCCACACTGAAAGGAGGTAGCTGAGGTGGGTAGGGCATCTGTTTCAGATTTTCTGCTACTTTTAATTAAAAAGTAATTTTACAGTAAATCTAAAGTATGGACTAGATGTGTATAACCTTGTATAAATACACTTAGAAAGTTAATGTGGAAGCTTGGTATACCGTAAGTCTTAAGTTCTTAGTTGCTAAGCAGGGCAGAGTCTGGTTTGTTCTGTGATGGGAGACTGCTGTGATACCATCTGCCACAGTGTATCTTATATATTTTCACTCTTTGCAGATCATATTGGTAAATTTTCCTCAAAATGTTTGCTGTCAAGTTTAGAAGAAGAGCCACTTTTTATATATAGTTAATGTGTGCACGCCTGTATTTGTGGCTCTGTTGAATATGTGTTTCTCCTGCAGCATAAAACATACTGTTTTTATAACTCATGGTATTGTAATCATTGATTGATTAATGAGAACGGATCCTGTGTCACTTTGTCATCACTCATTGCTCTGATGGTCCAGCCTATTGAATAAGCGTTCATTATAAAAGCCTGTTACAGCTTTATTACAGCACTTGTTTTTCTTCTAAATGTGTCTCTGTCGTCACTTCACCATATTCTCATGTATGTGCTGTGCCTCCACTGCCCGGTCCAGCCCATCTGGCTTCACGCTGTTGCTCTTTCCATCTCATCAGTATTCACTTATGATCTGTTCTGTGGAATGGGAAATTGTGATTGCTTAGTTACTTATCAGTCAACAAGTGCAACAATTATTTTTTTATTGAGATATGTTTTATATATAATTGAACTCATGGCTTTTACGTTTTATTAGGGTAAAGTGGATCAAGGAAATGCATCCCTTTCTCATTCGAAACATCTAAACACCATGTTGGTATTGCCTTTAAAATATCAAGTAGTCTGCACATGTGTACATTTGTTTCTAATTTTTGCCGTATTCTCATATGAATCCTTATAATTTATTTAGAAATTATTATTATCGTTAATCGACCAATAAATTGTCTAAATGACCAAACATTTACAGCAATCCTCCACTGTATCATAAAACTGGACTTGCCTTTTCTATAAGGAGTCAAAATGTGCTCAAACCAGAGAAATACTACCTTAAATTATTATCTAAATAATTACATTCTTTGGATTGGATTTTTCTGAGGTGTAGGGTCAGAGAGTGCTTGGGCCATTTGAATTCGATTTACAGCTCTAGTAGAATTCCAGACTGAAGGAATTGTTGATGCTCCGTCTGCAGTCTGTGTGTACGGTACACAATAGACTCTCCCCTGGCCTGGCCGATGCCGACTGCTCCAGTGAGTGTGCATTCCTAATGTTCCCTTGGCCAGGGCGAGGGAGATGATTGGTAGAATTAATTGTGGCTGCAGGCTGAAAGGGAGTAAGTGGTGCGGGTGGGAGNAAAAAAGGGGGGTACTTAGTTTTATTCTTGTTTATGCGCTTTGGGGCTGACGCTAGAGGATGTTGTGTTACTATGTTTTCATTTTGGACAATTGAAAGCGCAGTCACTGGAGCCCATTCATGTCACGTTTATGAGTTCATTTAGTCTGAAGTGGTGATTTAGAGCACACACCTGTAGTAGTGAGATAAGGAGCTGCTGCAGTGACAGTCGTACTGTAATGGGACTGGAGCTCCCACGGCACTAATACCATCACACACTGGAGTTTATGTCCTGTGTTGAGGGGGCCATTAAACACACACATGGAAAATTCTGCGCTGGTTTAGTTTGGCACAAACGCTTATGGGAAATAAATATGGCAATTTAGATTTATTTTTATGTCTTTCATGTTCAGACCAGGATCTTTTTCAGTGTGCTTTTGATGAAGTGACAGCATGTGACATAAAAACTCTTGTAAAAATCAACTGACACAAATATTTTAAGTAATGACTATATACTTAATTTTTCATTATTCTATATTTTTGTTTGACAAACATGTACTGTATAAAATTATCATAGCACCCTGTACATTAATACTCGTATTAATACTCGTATTTATTTTTAATACTCATATTAATACTCGTATTTATTTTCTAAGGGTGGTGGTCCATTTAATGACAAAACAAATATATTGTGTTGACTGAAAACAAAATGTATTGGGGGAAGCAGTGACGCTACCCAGAATGCATTGCAGAGCAAAATGTAAGCAATCCTTTTCAAAAATTATACATTTGAGCATCTATTTTGAGGGTGATTATGAAGCAAGTCCTAATACAAAATACTTAAGCAACATTTTGAATAAACTCATTAGACTAAATAAATGATTGTATTTATTTTCACCAACCATAATCGTCAGGGCTAACTAAGCCAAAGTATTCCTATTTAAACCAACCACCTGTACTATGTTAATATTCTGTTTAAATACTAGTCATGGGTCGATGTAAATGCATCAAGCACGTAGTACATTATGATTGAGTATTTAGCATTATTGCTTCACAGCATGAAAGGTTCTGAGTTTGCATCTCAATTGGAACAGGTACTTTCTGAATGGAGTTTGTTTGTGTAACTGCGTAGGTTTACTTCGGATTATGTTATGTTGAGCCTGTACTGCTGTTTTCTGTCTTGTTTTTTTGCTTCTTTTGAGGACCCTCTTGAAAACGAGATGATGCATCTCAAGGGGTTTATCCTCTCAAATGAGTAAATAATAAATAATTATACTTTTGCTTTGAAAGGACTCAAAAATGTAAATCAGTCACTTCAAAGTAATTGTTTTGCATTCTGTCAAATTGAATTGAATATTTTGTAAGACTTAATAAAGAGCTGCGGTTGACAGGACACTAACAGGCAGATGGAACGGCTTACAATATTTCTGATTAAAGCAACACTTTTTACAGTGTAGAGCTGAGTCTGTTTTTCTTGTCCTTCATTTGGCCTGATCCCATCTGTTTACTATGGAACCTTTGTATTTCACAGTTGTTGAATGTATGTTGTTACAATGTCTAATCTGTAGATAAGAAGAGAGATAATTTGTTCATCCCACAGTGGGGAAATGTCAGTGTTGCAGCGCACATACAGGACAGTCGTGAGAGCACACATGGAGCACACAAAATATACAAAATAAGTATCTGCAATGCTAGCTGTAAATGCTTCACTATGTATGCATATGCATTGTTTCAATGTAATAATAGATATTTGATGGCACCTCCACACTTTGCAAAGGGAGAACAGTTGAAAACCATATTGTAGCAAAAACTGGAACTTTTGAAGAATTGTTTAAATAATTAAACTACTATTTAATAACTGAAAAGGAATTATGTCTGGCCAAAAATGGCCACATGTTCTAAAATGTTTTATTTATCTTTTAAAGCCAGTTTAAATATATTACAAACATGAGGGCGCGGCAAGTTTATTTGTGTAGCACAGTTCACAAGTGCAGAAGACTCAAAGTGCTGAACAAAACAATCAAAGGAGTGAATATGAATATACAATTGCAGTGGATTAAAGTTAGATTTAGAAAATATATAAATGGTAAATTAGATTATTTTAATATGATATAGTCAACAAACAGCATAAAAAGTGAAAAATCAAAACAACAATAACAAAATAGATGCATCTCTGGGTCTGTAAGCTCCAGGCCCTGTTGACAGATTTACACGCTGCTTTCATGGCCTGGTCGCCTCTTGTGAGTGTGAGCCGTGGGTTTGGGGGTTGGGGTCTGTTTGTGGAGGTTTGGGGGGTTCCGGAGAAGCGCATCATCATTTATTTATACAATCTACAGAAGAAGGGGCTTTGCCAAAGGAGGAGCTTCTACAAGTGTCCTGGGAATACTGCAGGTCAAAGTGTTTTTTTTAGCTACCAGCACATTTCTTTGTCTGTAGAAATACTCTAATGGAGCGTCTGGCTGTTTTACAAGCAGTGCTTCGGATGCAAATACATATAAGTACGTGTGTGTGTGTATATATATATATATATATATATATATAAATAAAAATAGTATGTGTTGTCCATCAGCACACATTNTGTGTGTGTGTATATATATATATATATATATATATATATAAATAAAAATAGTATGTGTTGTCCATCAGCACACATTTGAAGGAAATGACTTGTAACTGCCACATTTTATAGCTGTGATTTACTGTATTTGGAGGGATCTATTGAAACCAGATATTGATTTTCTGGCAGCTTTCTTTAAATCAGAGTCTTCATAAATAGAAGTCATTTGACCTTGGGCTTGAAAAACCCCACACTGTTTAGAATACTGTGGTAGTGTTTTACTTCAAGTGTAGTTCAGTTTATTCTAATGTGGTTCATTTTAGCGACCCTTATTTGTCATCCAAACAAAGTGAACAAATTGGGGAAAAGAACAGGACACATTTGTTGCATCAATGGCCCATTTTTCTCTAACATTGTGCCTGTCAAATCCATAAAACAATATTCCTGTATCACATGTACACGTATATATTTATGCAGAATACAGTTTACCATGATTAAAGGCTATGCAACAGTGTCTCATAGTAATTGTTGGTACTACACTGCTTTCATGATGTAGCAAGAAAAAGTGGTTGAAAGTGATGCTAAATTGTCCATGAACATGTGATCCATCAAGCATTAATAGATTTAATTTCCAAATGAAAAAACTGTCTTAAAGCACACGGTCCTTTAGCGGTCAGCCATTTTGAACAGTGGTGAGTTTCACTGCTGTCATGTGGCCATGTCTCCAGACAGCGGTGATAATGAGAGCTCACACTGAGCTGCCACCGCTGCAGCTGTAGTGGACGTCACAGGACACTCCTGTAATTATGTTTCTTTGTATGTTGTGTGTGGTTCACATTGATGGGTTTGAGACAATCTAATTTTGAAACGTTAATGATGCTGTTTTGTGCTGATGCGGCATGACAGATGACAGGAGCACAGGTAGAAACTGAGGAACGGGATGGGATTAAATTACGCATCCTGTTGTTTCAACATTCAGATTCATCCGCAGGGCATTACATTTGCATATCCTTGCAATATCAACATGAAATGTCTTGCTTTCACAAGAAGAAAGATGTGGGATTTTTCTAAGTTGCAAAGTTTGAAATACTCCGAGCCATACAACTCAATATGGCTACATCAAATTTCCTTCCCTTAGCCACTGGTTCCAATTATTTATAGGTGCCGGAAATATGCTTTTTGCCACTAGCACACAGGAGGTGTGAGGTGTGACATGCTGGCAGAGCCTGTGAAACACGCAGGCCAATCCGCTCCATGTTTGTTCAAGTCCAATTGTGACATTTATGTGCCGTTTACACGAGGACGCTGCAACAGTAAAACGTTAGACTTGGGTTGGATTGGCCTTTCAGGAGGGTGATAACACAAGCATCGAGAAACAGCCTCCAGAGTCGAGCAGAACAGATCCGATGCACGGCGAGGGCTGTTTCGCTTGAAGAAAAAGGTGTGAATTCTCTGGCTGCAATGACCTCACCACTTCCCCGCACGTACATTGGGACATGCGCAGAACAAACGTAAACAACAACTCAACTAATGCTACGCGTGCTTCGAGCGTTACACGGAGGAGAATTCTACGCCTTAGTTCGTCCAAACGAAACCACGCAAAGCTCTAGTTTCAGTTTCCATTTCCGCTGCTGCTTTTAAACGCTGTGGACTTCAAATGGAGCCTGGTCGTTTTTGCTAATTGCTTTGCAGCGTCTCCGCAGTGTCTCCGCAGGGTCTCCGTCTAAACGAGCCTTAGTGACCCCTATAGCCCTGTCTTTGACCACATACGCTAACAGAGTAATAAGTAATGTTTTAATAATCCTGTATCCACTCAAGGTTCGATGGCCCCACTACATGGCTCACAATAACATTGGGACACAAGAAGAATTTCACCAAGTCCTGACCCAAAAGGAAATGTGAAAATGTATTTTTAGAGAACATTCTATTAGACTATCTTTAAGGAATTTAATCAAGATAATGAATAGAAACAATGCAGGCCCTCATGGGACAGAGGTGGTGTTTTCATGTTCCCTCTTCAGTGGCTCTCTTCCTTCATGCTTTGTGGTCATTAACGGTGTAACCTTTTACTTTCAATTACAATAGAGAGCTGTTGTGTGTCTGCCAGCCGTATGTTGCTGCAACATTACTCACGTTGTAATGCCTTAGTGATGGCTCAGGTAATGTACCCTGCTATTCAGCTGTGACTCCTGACCAACACTTTGAACTGGTGATTTTACATGGAAAACATTACTCTAAACTAAAACTTATGGAAATATACACTGAACAAATTATGCAACAGTGGTTCAGTTGGTAGAGCATTGGTCATCGGCCCTGGTTTGAGACCTGTTCCCACTGACATTTGCTGAAGCAAACCATGCATTTGTTCTCCAGTGGACCCACCACCTGCCGGAGGATCAGGTGGTGGGTCCACTGGAGAATGGACCCACCACCAGTCTTTTTTCTGGTGCTATGAAGATTGGGTGGGAGCTTGGATTGCCACACCCCGACACAGAAATGGTTTAGTAAAGGGGATGTACATGAATGAATGAATGAATGAATGAGTGAATGCATGTATTTATATTTATGCATGCACTTCTTTTGAAGGGGTGGCTAAGTTGTGAGATGGTCAAATATGGACTTCTGGGCCAACCCGCTCAGTCATGGTTGGGCCAAGGAGTGAATGGGGAATGAGTTGAAGCCACTTGAGTAGGTTTTTTGTTACCCACACAACATTGAGTTAGTCATATATTATGTAATATACACTTTTGCTTGAAAATATTCACACCCAGCAAGACATATAATTGTTTTGGCCATATTTTGGAGATGGATTATTAAAAAAAAACCTTTTTTCACACATTGTTAGTATTTGTGTGAGGCTTTGGATTGTCATTAGAACATGTTTCCTTTATTCAAGTGATTATTTAATCGCTCTGGGGAGATCTCACATGGGGAGTTCATGCATAGTGGCATAGGAATTTACAGGAACTGGACATTTTTGCAAAGAAGAGTTTGAACCGCAAACTACCACAAAAGACTCATGGTTTTGTGTTCTCATTCAAATGAAACCCATGAAAAGACTGTCACTATTACCCCCTCCCCAAAATGTAACCCCCCTTATGTATATGTGTATGCATGTGCTGTGAACAGGTTTAAAACAGTGAGGATTGGGACTTGTAATAGGTTTTCTAGTATTATGTTTATACTAAAGCATGTTTTGTGTCCTGCTTGGCTGCTCCTTAATCTGTCCTGTATGTGCATTCCAACTCAGACATTTCCCTAAATAAAGGTTATCTTATCTTATCTTTTTATACTTGTCCTGTAACAAGCCTGGATAAACAGTGAGGCTTACAATAGTAATAATGTGCTACAAGTTTTATTTCAAATACTATAAATGACTCATTCTAGGCTATAGTATAATCTGTATTGTTGGTGTTCTGTGCAATCTGTAAGAGCAGCTTTTTAGCCATACGCCCAAAGTCACCAAACCTTAATTAAGTTAGTATTGACTGACGTTAACGGGTAGTAATGGTAATTTACTTTTCTTGTAAGCTGTGGGTGTAGCTCATGCTGCAGCTGAAGGTGTGTGCTTGTATGGAGCAGACTCGAGGCTCGGATATTGACAGACGACGCCCGGGGCAAACCTTTTTTATTACTGACTCGAACTGAAGGCCTCTCTTCGTCTCGCGGACTCACTTTATATAATAGCTAACGCTTTACGAGCTCTATCACCACTGAGCTGGCTTTGCAGTTTTATCTTGAAAAACCTCTCTCAGCCGCTCAGAATCACTTAATTCTGTTTTAGGTGAAGCTTGGCATTTATAGCTTGTTCTGCATCGCTACAGATCAATGGAAGAATAGCACAGTAAGACATATACAGTATGTTAGAGGATTTAGATTGTGCCTGGTTGGGTTCATTCATTAGTTACACTGGATTTATGCTTCACAGCACTGACAGTTTGAGCTTGTAAATGCATCTATTTTTCAAGAGATATTCACAGGGTTTGCCGTTGGTTTACCTGCTCATTGTAGTTAAAAGGCAAAGGACTCTCTCAGACATTCATCGATGCTGATTGAATTGGCCTGACTGATTCCCAGAGACGAGAGGAAGTTGTGGATCTAATTGCATGTCTGGATGTTTTCAGTAGTAAGAAGAGTTGAACTTTTCATTCACTTCAGGAACTAATGTGCTGGAAAATGACAACATATTTTCTACTTAAAAAGGCTCTTTCTCCCCTGCTCCCATTTATTTTCATATTAGGATAAAACAATAACAACAATATTAAATGTCCCTTAATTTGCATTCATTTTTCACAGTCAATCCTAAGCACATGTGTGATAATAATTGTGGTAATACACCATACCACACATTTAAAACATCAAATTCATATCCATTTCTTGCTTAGAGGTGATGTCACCTCAATTGAAACGACTGGATCTGTGATTCTACGCCTGTGAGCCTGTCTCCCACCGCCCGCAGTGATGTAGCCTCACTTTGATTTATTTATTCTAAGTCAGCGAGAAGCAAACTGTTCAGCTTTCGCCAGTACATGGTTATTTCAGACCTGAGAATAAACTTTTTCCAACAATGGCGGCCTGTCACATAGAGCCCTATGTCCTTAATCCAGAAACAGACTCTTTACTTAGTTAACAGTAGTATACGGTAGGCTGCGCAATATTGGAAATTAGAGCAATATTCAATTTGGGTGTGTTTGTTTCTCCACGAGCTCCACTCCAGCGTGTGGCGGCACTAGGTTGCAGATTCGTCACAGTGCATGTTCAAGAAATGCATAAACAAATATATTAAAATGATTGTGCATCTTTCAGATATGGTTATCGCACAAACAAAAATCACAATGACAATATTTTTTTGATATATTGTGCAGCCCTAGTATACAACAAGTTTGTTGCATTGTTTTTACAGATTTATGCTCCACTAGTGTGGGAATAACACCAGTTTCATGGTAAACAAGCGGTCTTTGGTGAAGTATTACTCGCAGATGAACAGATTTGTTCTTCGTTCTCTCTAATGGACATGATGCTGACACTTTTAGTATGCAACAATAGCAGAAAAACCGCGGGCTCAATGTGAAGGTTCTACAGACTGTGGGAGACTCGAGAAAGGGGCTGTGCTGATTCGCTGTTTTGATTTCTCTCCTGTTGATCACATCCTGGAGGTGGGCTTCTCTAGCTTGTGCTTATCATCGATGAATGAAAGAGAAAGAACCCTCTATAATTATAGGGAATGAATGGGAAAACTACTTTGGGCACGTGTATGAAGGCTAAATAGCACTGTAATAATGTTTATAGCATAGAAAACATACAGTAATATGGGACCTTTAATGCATTGGTTATATATAGCGCTTTTTGGACACCCAAAGACATTTCACATGGCAGTATTCTTTCACCCTGTACATGGTGATGATACGCTACTAGAGTAGCCACTGCTGCTCCTGCTACCAACACTCACTCACACACTCACGTCTCCCATCACAGTACTAACCAGGTCCTGCCCTAATTAACTGTTTAGTTTATGGATAGTTCATAAAAGCAAATTTTGAAAAGATCAAATATGAATTGATCAGTTCTTACGTAGTTGTTCTTCCTATACCACGCTTATACTTGAATGAAATATGAAAGTTGATCATGTATAGTAATAATGGTGTTACTGAAGGAAATGCATCATTCCATGTTAATTATGTCAGATTTAAGAATTTTTGTTTCGATTTCTTACATCTGTCTTTGTGTTCTTGTTTTTCAGTCACGGACGATGACACCGTGAAGAGGTACTACGCCAAGTTTGAAGAAAGTTTTTTCCAGACATGCGAGAAGGAGCTCCTAAAAATCAACACATTTTATTCAGGTTTGTATTGATATAAGCAGCCTTTTATATAGTCATTTAATCAAGTTAAAAGTGATTACGTTTGTGATGAATATTTATCAAGCTTTAGTCAATCCTCTTGTTTTTCTTTCCCAAATGTGTTAAAGTTGTTGATAGTGTGGGACACTGGCAAAAGCAGTGTGTATTTCTGGGCTTGGTGACTTGGGTGTGCTGAGTAATATGAGCCTGGGCTATTACATATTCTGGTATTCTGGTGCCAGGAGAGAGCCCACTGCTCTTGAACCCTATGTCAGGGTTAGGAGGAGGTTTATATGTGCCCCCTATAGGCTGTTAGTTAAACTGCAGCCTTGTCCGAGTAATCCAAGGACAAGGTTAAGTGTGTGAGAGTTTCCGCTCATAATGATGTATGTAATGACCAGTGGTGAAGAGAGAGTCCACAAACACTGGATTTATGAGCTAGCACAGGCCTGGACATAACATTATATGGGTTTCTTACTCCTCTAAACTCTGAAAAGTCCTGTTAGGCAATCTCAGTGTAGAGAGAGGTGTTCGTTACCTGGAGACATGTTTGGAGACAACCGCCTTCATTCACTGGAGGACCTCTGAATCCACTTAAAACTGCCTGATCCCCTGCTCTTTGCTCGGGTTGAACTCAAGTGTGTGTACCACTCACTGTTTCGCTGGAAGTGTGTGATGACTGTAGTCCACAGTGAGAGTACAAAATACTAAATTTGTGTGTGTACTTTTGTTGGTTTTTACGGTTGTTTTATTTTGTGATTTAGGGCTATACAAGAATAAATTGTTGTTGTTGTTGTTGTTCTATACACAGTGCGGTGAATATGTTGGGCGGTCGGGGGGGAGGGCATGGGCGGGATTGTTTTTAGCCAAACTGTAAAGCACTTTATGTTGCATCTGTTATATGAAAAGCGCTTTATAAATAAAATTTGATTGATTGATTGATTGAATATAAACACCAATTCATGTTTTTACTGACCTTTGCAGTTTTTAGTGATATATAAATTAATGTTGTATATTTATGTGAATCTTTGGGTCATTAATCACCAGATAGTCACCCCCAAACACCTTTGAAATCTTTTATAAGAAATATATTTTGCAATTTCGAAATGCAATGGGGGATTTATCACATCAAGCTCCGCCCACTTTCCAGCTCCAATGGGTGATTGGCTGTTAAAGGATGGCTATCTCTACTTTTCTTTTTCATCTTGAAAAGTGGTGCTAAAGCTGTGACAGGGGCCAATACATATATCTGAATCTAGTGCTGAAGCAAACTGTTTTGAGGGCTAGGAGCATAGAACTATATACACGTCCATAGCTAGTTAAAAGCTTTAGAAGTGTGTACGAATATACAAACTCATTCCATACAGTTGATAAAATCCTGCCTCAATATTGCAGTCTGTAAAGATATGATTTCCCATAGTGGTCGTATCTTCCTCGTGCTTATCCGCTGCACACTGGAGGTGAATGTGAGTGCGCTGTCTGACAGTCAGCTTTATCTGGTGCCAGTTCCTCTATTTGTGTGTGGTCGGGTCGAGAGACAGCGCTGCAGAGATGGAGATAAAATGGCTGCTGACTTTTTATAAAACACTTGCCTCCACACTGAGCTTTTCCTTTGTAGCTCACTCTAAAAGGGGTCCATGACCTTTCCGAGGCGGCCGGCTGCACTGCCCTCCTATCTGCCTGTTGGGCTACACTTTCATCTGCACTTGGATACAGCTTTGTCGGGGGAAAAACTGATTTATTTTCACACAAATATACTGTGTGTATTATTTGTATGATTCATGTCAAGCTCTTTGCCCAAATCATTACTGAAATGTCCCCACTAAAGCATCTCTTAATCTTAACTACTGTTTATTGGTTTACACAGCTCAATCTGAAGTCAGCCAAGTCAATTATATTATTCCAATATTAAAACATGGTTAGTTACTTCTTTTCATACAAAAAGAACTGAACAATATTTACATGCTTTCCAAAGTTTTTGTATTTCAGTCTGGGGTGGAATTATAGAAGATTCAGATCAAATTCAGTTTCATTTATTTGCCATTTGCAGTAAAACCATATTGGAATACTGTACATCTGCAAAAGTCCCCAGTGTGCACAAGAGGATGGCCTGCGACAGGATGTTAAACTTGGTTCACATAAATTCAGAAGTTGTACAAAACTAGAATTTTGGTTCGGCATAGTGAACACTAGGCTAGGATTGAATATGTTTTATCAAATTATGGATTATATGCAATGGTGAGTTATTGTAAAAAGACAATTCTTTTATACATAGGCAAGGCAAGGCAAGTTTATTTGTATAGCACAATTCATGCACAAGGAAACTCAAAGTGCTGAACAAAACAAGATAGCATCAAAATCATAAATAATCACAGTACATTAAATATAACAATAAAAATTAGGGCCGGGACGCGATTAAAAAATTTAATCGAATTAATTAGAGGCTTTGTAATTAATTAATCTTGATTAATTGCATTTCAATTGCATATAATTATTTGACCTGAGAACAGTGAGAAGTAAT
>JAPMNZ010918762.1:0-11120 GCA_029875035.1 Pomatoschistus microps
ATAGATAAATAGATCGATAGATAGATAAATAGATAGATAGATAGATAGATAGATAGATAGATACTAGATAGATAGATACTAGATAGATAGATAAATAGACAGATAGATAGATAGATAGATAGATACTAGATAGATAGATAGATAGATAGATAGAGATATAATACTTTATTGATCCCGAAGGAAATTGTGCATTGGTCCCTTGCACACAGTCATACAAACATACATAGGTTAGAGTTAAAAGATGCAAAAGAGTTAAAAAAGAGACAATAAATACATTAAAATCATTCAAAGAGAAGTTAAAGTCGACCAAGCAAATGATTGGGATAAGACCCGGTATTGGAGGGCAAGGCCGGTTTTCACGTGTTTGTTGTAATTTGCTTTTATTTAAAATTAACAAAAGATTAAAAAAGGTTTTAATTGACATGGGTGACAAAGACAAACGTGGCAAATATGTGGCACATAAGGATGACCTGACCAAAACTCTCACCAAACAACACAGAAGCAATTATTATTTAGCAATAAAGTTTAATACTTAAACTCTAAATACGTCTTCAGCCGTTTTTCTCCATATCTTCTCAATTTGCAGTTTGTGAATTGCTCTTGTAACCAGCTTCAGTCTTTGTGGATTTTTCACAAAAACAGGACTTTAAACGAACAATTGTAAACAATTAAACATATGGAATACTTTTCGAGTATCTGCAAGTGTTTCTCTTGTGTATATAATATTTATATTTCTTTCGAATTATGTAAGTGTAACTCAGGGTTATTTATGTTTATTGACTTTCTACTTTTGTGCACTTATTGGCTCAAAATAAACATGCCTTTACTATTATTATTATTATTATCATGATTATTATAATGGCACTGTCATCAGAATGAACTTAAACTTTCCCAATATTTGAATGTATTTTCTTTACTGTCAGGAAACCCTGCGACCTGCTGTTTACTGATATTGACAAATGTATAAATGCGAAAGTTGATAATCATGTATGACGAACACGTGGCCAACTCTGAATCAAACCATTTATACCACTACATCATTATCGCACGCCTACTGCCCACAGACACAGCATCCATCAAAAGAGACAATCTTTGTGCCTCTTGGAAAAACTTCACATGACGGGTTTTAATGCTTTTATTCAGTCATTAGGGCCCATTAATTGGATTGCAGCGAGAAATTAAGGTGCAACAGGACAGAACGAAGCATGTGAATAATATTTCAAGATCTAATTATGCCTAAGGGGTATTATCTAACTGGACTTTCTGTTGCCATTCAACCAAGAAAAATGAATTCTTCAAGCTATTTTTTTTCCTTCTCTGGAATGAGGAAAAATCAGCAGTGAGTAACACATGCAGTTATGGTTGGGATTCCCAGGATTGTACAGTGGTTGGTTTGGTATATTTTCGCAGTTAAGGGGAAAATTCGACATTTCCTATTTTGTTTATAACAGTATTTTTATTTTTTTATTTTTTTATGATTAGAACAACAAAGCTTCCTTCAGTAACAGAAGATACATTAATGCAGGAATATATTAAAAGGGATTCTAAAATGAGATACAAATGTATGTACTGATAATTCAACATTTCATTACAGCACATACTCTCTCTAAATGTGGAGAAGACAATATAGGTTGTTGTGCAGTTTTATTAATCTGTTTTATTTGGTTTTTCTCTTGGGAGAAGTAAAACACTCTGAGTTGTTTATTATTCTGCTTTTACCATGGTCCCGTGAATTTAAATGTGTAACACATGTCGATAGACTTTACTGAGCTGGCCAAATATGCTTAAGTATAGGCATTATTTGACAAGTCTGAAAACAAAACTTTTGCTTTAGCAACCGTTGTAAAGAAAAATGGCAACTACTTTTTTTCAACACGCAAACAAAACATTTAATTTTACACAGATCCATTGCTTTTGTCATTCTTCTTCTTGGTTCTCGTCTTCTTCCCATTCCTCAAAGGTTTTGCTATGTCCAAAAATCTTAAAATTCACCTCCAAATCCATGTTATCCGGCGATATTAGTTGCTACGGCTTGTAAACTAATTGACAGTTTGTTTGATCCAGCTGTTATAGTCACTATGGCAACAACTGTTTCGGAGTGATATACAGCATGATTGTAAACTTACCGGACTGTGCGTGTATACGAAAATATTGCAGCAGTTAGCGTTGGAATTCTCACAGTCCATGCAGGGGTCTCAAACCGGTTCCAGAAAGGGCCATATGGCTGCAGGTTTTACAGTTCCAAACTGAGCAGGAGCACAGATGACTCCACCCATTTCCTCAAATCTTCAGGTTAAAACTGGACTCACCTGAGAAATTGGGTGGAGTCATCTGTGCTCCTGCTCAGTTTGGAACTGTAAAACCTGCAGCCATATGGCCCTTTCTGGAACCGGTTTGAGACCCTGGTATGACGCATGTTTATGAACACACCTCTGTATTGTAGCCTTGTTGTCCCGCAGTGACACTCGCAAAAACACACACTAATTCACCCTGAACTATTGCAGGGTTTGAGGAGTATGGAAGCAGCAGGCTCCTCTGAGGCTGCTGAGGAGAGGGTGATCAGCACTAGGGGCCTGATTGTTCTCAACTCATAGAGCATCCCCTGGACCATAAACAAGACATATCTGGTCAAGAAAAGTAATCAATGTGTCTTCTTTCTCCACAGGTTGGGAAGACGCAGAGTTCCTAGCCGCTCTGTCATGTGTACTCCACCCATCTTTCTCACAAAGCCGTCAGAATTACCAGGGACCCTACGGACCATCACAGTCTCTTCAAACTATTGCCAACAGGGATGAGACTGCAGAGTCAAAGGGCCAGGTCCAGGCGACTGAAGGACAACTTTATCCACCATCATCCACCCTACCCTCCCTGAGCTTCCACCTCTCATGCCGCTCCATAATCAAGGACCAGGGAAACAATTTTCCGGTTCATTGAAAAACGAATTGACAATGAAATCTTTGAATCTGGAAAATGATCATCCTGGTTCTTGAGAAGGCCATCACTAATCACTGGCACTAATTTTGATGGAAAAGTAAAAGGTTGGCGTCTCCTTTCAGTCTGCATTGTAGCATGAACAATGCAAAGAGCGTCTAATGTTAACTAAATGTTCTGCAGCTCCTCCTTGTGATGTGTTTGAAGAGGGGAATTTACATTACAACACTGAGCTTAACTAATGTTTGACAATACCAAAAGCACCACTGCTTCAGTCCTTAAAAAGAATAAAGAACTCCTTCATCTCTTCAATTCAATTCAATTGTTTTGTATTGATACTTTCCCAAACGTGTCAGAGGTTTGCATTGGGATACACACATAAACTGTAGCATTCATCATCATAAAAGATATGAATCATGTCATTGGAAATATATTCTGTATTATATCACATTGTGGTTGTTGCATTAGGGACTCAGTTGTGAGCAATCACTGTTTTGCACATTTCTGATGACTGTTGTCTGTGTGTTTTAGAGTTGGTCAAAAAACCACAGTTATCTGACTCATGTCCAAATGTATTACACATGTATCACATGCTGGATTTATAGTTGACCAGTGGCACATGTGAGTGGGCCAAGTGCCTGAACTCCTTTGCGCCCTAATCACTTGGAGCAGACACAAAGTATAACCCTGTTTTGGATCAAACACAGCTTTGATCATGGAGCGATAAACCTTCATGAGGGGAAGGGGGGGTTTGAGCACAGAGACATGACACATGGGCAGAGCTGGTAATGTTTTAAGGGCACGTTTACACTTCAGTCCCAAGTGAACCAGGGTCCACTTTAAGTGAACCATTGGGGGCAAATGATTACTGACAGACCAAACACGTGCACCACCCTGCACTGTGCAGGGTTTCCCAAACCGGCTTCACGTCTGGATTGGATCCCTTAACACAAGCATGACATTGTATTGTTTATTTGAGTAATTTATTGACTCAAATACCTCACTTTGGTAACCACTGTTTTAATGAATCGTACACTGTTCCATTTGCATCTTTACTAATTGTTTGCATAATGTACCAACATAAAGTTAAATTGAAATGTCTGAAGTGCTTTCACACAAGACCTCAGTCTGCAAAACCATGAACTTAATCCTTATTGTTTGTTCCGGTTCTCTCTTGAGTGGAAGTGGTCAAGAATCATTTCCTCATAATTTTCCATTCACTTTTGACAGATCTTGCCAAAAGTGAAGGATTTTGTAAATATCTTCCTTGATTTTATGGTAAAGCTTCATCAGCAAACATCCTTTCAAAAATTAGTCCAACAGAAAGTAAAAATTTTATTCAAAAAATACATTTACTACTTCTTAAAAGATACATTCCTTCAAATTTGATCTATTGTGAAAGTAAATTTTTAAAAAAATTGTATAGCTGAGATTGAATGCAAAGTAACTGTGAGATTGGAAAGACCACACTTGGCTCTGGAGCAGGTCACAAGTGGCCTTGTCCCAGTGGAAAAACACATCAGAAGGACGCGCCGGCACAAATCAATCCAGCAGTGTCACCTTGAGCTCACAGTGGTCAAACAGTGGAAAGTCACAGCATAATCTTAATCAGGTCAAAATACACTCAGAGATAAGAGGATTGGCTAACATTGGATCAAACGGTTGGCTGCATGTTAAACAATCATGTAAAAACATAATAGAACTCTTTTGGCAACAACAATGAGGCTACATGATTAAGTTTGAAGCTTTGAAGTCCCCAATATGATCAGCTACTATTCCCTTTAAACAGTGCACCCACAGCCCAGATGGAGAAGTAGACACTTTTATTCTTCTTGTAGACTGCATACCTCTGTTAAGAAGCATATTTCCATTTCCAAAGAATTCCTGGATCTGGATCATTAGTATAAACCATAGTTTTCTCTTCTACAATTTTTTTTATTTATTTTTTATCAGGTGGTTTGCACTTTGGAAGCGGATGAGCAGTGAAAAGTGAAAATAGTGAAGGAAGAGCTCGTTGATTCACTCGGAGAAAATGTTTGCAATGAGACACAAACTGCTCTCTGCACACAGCACGGTGGCAGCAGTTACTATTGGATAGTTAGTTACTATTAAATAGAGCTATTTGCAATTTTAGTTTTTTAAATAGGGATTGAAAACGGCACTCATCATGCCTCTGATCAGAGAATGATCACATCTCTAGACTTTGATCAGAATGTATGAATATATCAGTATATATTGAATCAATACATTCAGAGTAACATATGCCAAGCCTTTGTTAGTTACAATTTTCAGGTATTTTATTCGTTCGATTTTGTTCATTATCACAAAAATGTCAAATTCTTCTTTTCAGAGTTACTTTGTGACGTTCCCGTGATCCAGAATCTGTTTAAAAAAGCCTATGGGCCGGGCAACAGAAAGCGGAATAACATTAAGCTGATTGACAATTCATTGTAGCATCACGGAGGCTTTTTGAAAAAATTAATAGTAAAATAATAATAATAATAATAAAACTCAAATTATGGTGGGAACTAACACACGGATAAACAACTTAAGTTCATCACATTTACTTGCCTGTTGGGATGAGGGTAATGCATGGTACTGGATCCGGATCTTCTGAGTCCTGTGCATTCAGTAAAAACTTTATTAATTTATTTCTTGCTCATGACCAGGTTTTGAGCCTGAAGGTCGTGGGTTCGAGCCCACTCAAGACCTTCTCAACCAACTTCTACTGATGTCTGCTGTCAATGTGTCCTTGGGCAAGACACACAGCCCCACTTTGCCCTAGGCCCATGATGCTGAAAGACCAAGGCTACGGTCCCATCAACAGAGCAGCCATCCTCCTGTGGACTCACCACCTGCAGGAGCATCAGTGAGGGGCTGGTGCTCTGTGAGTTGGGTGGCAGCCGATTGCCACCCCCACCCCCCAAACCAGAAATGGACAAAGGGGATGAAAATGGATGGATGGATGCCAATGACCATACACCATATATGGTATGGAGCACAGGACACAAAACCACACAGCAAAGCAATTTCAATAAAGTATGGGCGGCCCACTGCCTAAGTGGATAGCACTCTCCTTTCTCAGCAAGAATGTCCTGGGTTCAAATCACGGTCGGAACAGGGCCTCTCTGAGTGGAGTTTGCAGGTTCTCCCCATGTCTCCGAAGCACTAAATACATGCACAATATGTATGTATGAGTGAGTGAATTGATGGTGTTGGTTGGTGCCTTGATGCTACCATCTAAACTAGTCTGAACAATTGTAAAGCGCTTTGGGTGATTTTGGTCAGTAAAATGCGCTCTATAAATAAACCTTACTTACTTACTTCCATTCAGCATAAGTGTGAAATGTGTTTGCATTGATGGGTATGCAACAAACTGAGCAAAGACATTTTAGCACCCAAAAAACACCCAAACAAAACAGATAAAAAAAACAACAAAAAAGCTTATTATACCAACAAATACTTTTGTAAGTGGGGGTTGGGTGGAATTTTCTGCCTGCTGGGCGCTGTTTCTTTTAAAGTTCTTTGAGATTTACGATCAGTTGAGGGAGAAGATTCACAGCAAGCCTCTGCATTCTTCCTCCTATCTCTCAAATGAATAGACATTTACATACAGTAGCTACTAATCACGGGTCACTATAGCTCACGTTATCAGTTGAATTTTTCGTCTCTGCATGGCACCGACACACTATTGAACTGCAGCCACTCTCCACCATGCTGCCAAAGGCCCTAAAGATGTCCTCAATGAAAGTCGATTAACGGAAACTCATACTGCTCAGGGACTCCAACCTAGGACAATGACGACACAGTGACTGAGTGGATAGCATGGTTTGAATCCTGGTCGGAACAGGGCCTCTCTGAGTGGAGTTTGCATGTTCTCTCTGTGTCTGTTTCCTGCGGCTGCTCTGCCCCAACACTAAAAACATGCCCAAACAGGTGATGAGTGAATAAAAGGATGGGGTTTGGTCAGAAACTTTGATTCCCCAGTGTGTCCGGCGTCTCGAGAAATAAACAAAATCTGAACTCAAGAATTCTAAGTAGAATTTAATGTGTTGGGTTCGTCTACACCAGACAATATAAGGTTTTGCGATATTATTACCTTGAAATGCTTCGACGAATTCATCTTCCTCTGAATGTTGTGTTGCTTTGGTCTGTAAAAATGCGCTATATGAATAATGATAACTTACTTACGATGTATTCATCTGTTTTACTGATGTTTATTGCACTCAAAATCATACCAAACATTAAAATCAGATCATACTGGAATTTCCAGGATCCAAGCTTGTTTCACACCACACAACACTGAAAATGGAAAATGTTCCTATTGAGCAGTGGAAATCATGCTCTACAAATCAACCAACAGGATCAAAAAATAAGAAACAGGGACAAAGCAGAAAGCAAAATGGTTTATTGTAGATACTGCACTTGTTTTTGTCTTGTATGGGAATTAGATAGCTATGGCCTATATGCAGGTGGACCAACGCAAGACAAAATATCTGGCCCTCACAGTCACAAGGTCCCATTGTGTATCCATGTTATGACTCTAAATATGTTCTGATTGTCTCTGGATGCGACACGTATGTCTTTCTGTGTGTGACGTATATGTGACGTAACAAATGACTCTATAAACCATGTCCTGACTTTGTTCTGTCTGAAAAAACTGAAACAACTGAAGCCTGAAAGAAACTGAATAAACTTCCAGGAGCTCTGGTGCGCAACGATCGTGTCTCTGTGTGGCTAGTTTTCCACACTTAGTCCCTTTGAATATACTACTTTCTTTATTGTATGTTGTCGCTCTTATTCATTCAGACAGGTCACTGTATACACTCTCAAATGTGATATATTAGGAGTTTGACGAGGAACTTATTGGCCACGTTTTTGTATATGAAGGTACTTTTAGAGGGAACAGTAGGTTGGTGCTTTATGTACTGAGGTGCTGAAGAGTGTTAACCTCTTCATAAAAGGTAGTGACCAATCGGAGCAGTGGAAATGGCCGTGCTTCCTGCAGCTGCGCTCCGTGGCTCTGGTGAGTTTGTGCTCGATCAGCAGTGTGTGTGTGTGTGTGTGTGTGTGTGTGTGTGTGTGCGGCTGTCCTTGAGTTTGCGTGTGAAAGTGTGAGTCCAGGGTCTTGGGCTAACAGTGGTAGGGGTCCATGTTGACGAACCAATTAAAAAGCAGGGAGAATGGGGGAGGACGCAATGGCCCAGCATGCTTTGCTCCTCACTTCTATTAGAAATGGCAAGTGGTGGAAAAACAATGGAGAGGTGATTATGAATTCTTGTTTCTGAGGTTTGTGAATGTTACAGAAAGTTGATTCACACGATTGATGATGAGCAGATTAGAAGTGTGTTGAAAAAATGGTGTCTGAATGAATAAGCATCAAACCAGGTTGAATGCTCTAACCCCCTACAGCAATGGACCCCAACCTTTTTGCCCCCCGCACGCCCTGTTAAAAAAGGGTGTCATACTCATTTTAGTTGAGGGGCACATATAAAAAAAAGATTGGAGGCTACATCTTTGGCTGTTCTACAAATGCTTCATATTATTAATTAAATGGCCCATTTGTTTTGCATCTGATAATGTGGGTATTTAGACACAATTATTGGCTGTATTTAATGATCATAATGAAATATGCAGTTTTTTGTCCAGATAATTATCAATGATAGATATTAGATATCTCAGATATTATCAATTATATATAACTTGTTGCGGCAGTATATACCAACCTCATGCTATCAATGTTAATAGAAATTGGTTGCAAGAATCCAAAACACTAATGAGCCCCACTTCTCTATAATTCTGTCACTTCTCTCACTGTCACAGCCAGTTTCCCCCAGTTTCCCCCTGCCCTGGCGTATCTCTATTTTATAATACTTGAAAAGAAAAATCAAGTGGTGAACCAGGGGTGCCCAAATTTTGTCCAACCAAGATCTACCTTTCCAGCAACCGAGTCCAGCCCCTTGTCTGTCCAACAATATTTATCAAATATAAAAAGCCTCTCGACTTAGACAAAGTACCATAAGGAGTTAAACAATAGGATATTTACCTTTACTGTATGTCTTTAATTCCTGTGCCTTTGTTACAGAAACAATTATAGAGGAATTACATGTGAAGAAAGAAGTGAGTGCAGTCAAAAGCAAAGGGGAATACTGCCGATCTTACAGGTGTTTTTGATCTTTGAAGAATAGGTTTCTCTCCTCGCCTTGAAGGGGCAAATAATTAACACCTTTGTCGTTTCCATGCCTACAACAAGTCTCCCACTCAGCTCTGAGCTGAAAGCATTCCTCCTGTAATTACACATACTATAAGAGCTGTGGGCAATTACCCACACTCTCCCTACAATACTCTGAGACATGTGCAGGTACAGTATAGGAGCAGAGAGGCGGGATATGGATATATTATTTGCATATTGTCTATTTCAAAAGGTTGAACTCTAGGCCTGGCCTGTAGCTCTACCATGACATTTGCTCACATACCTGAGCTGTCAGGTTTAGAAACTGCAACGCCCTGTTTTGCATATACACTTTTTACTTTAAAGGTGCATTCCTCAGCTGTCAGAAGAGCCCAAAAACTGTTTTTTTTTTTGCGAAAGCTTGGTTATTACTTTCTGTGAAATGTCAGTCAGTTTACAACAGACACATTCCTACATTATGGAAGATTTACCGCTTAAACACATTTTTATTTTTTACCGTGAGAAGATGACAATGTCTCTCAGATGGCCTGAAGCATGTCAAGATTTCCCAGGGTGAGCTGGAGGAAGTGTGTGTGAATAAGGAAGTTTGGTAATCTCTGCTGACTGCTGTCCCTGACACCGGGCAACGGATAAAAAACAGAAAAAAATGGAAGACCTTACAAATAACTTGTAACTTCGCCGAATGAAGTCCACAGTTTAAGTTTTAACTCTGTAAATATTAAAGCAAACAATATTTTTATGATCCCAAAAGGCACGCATGTTTGATAAAGAATGTTAGATTTATTGTTTGGGCTAAAATACTGATCCTTTATTCAATACTAAAGTCAAAACACATGTAAACAATGGCCTTCACAAGTGGACAAACGCAAGACACAAAATATACAAGGCAAACAGTATATAATGTTTTCTTCCTTTTTGATACACATTAAAAAAAACACTTTTTTTCTAAACATTATTGCATGGTGGATACTTTGAGTACATCAAATTGAATACTATATAATGTATTAAATGAGTACTATGTTATATCTATTACATTTATTACATGTTACCCCTTGTTCGAAAAATTGTACACTGAATACTGATCAATTTCTTACTTCTGAAGTGTTGTAGATGTTGTCAAAGTCAGTGTAAAACAAAAAAAGCAAACAAGCAGCTTTAAGAATCAATACAGTTTGTTACGCTGCAACGTCAAATGCCTTGTGTACATTTCCACTGAGGCTGGGTGAGATAGAGCCGGTTTTGGGCTGTTTCTTCCATCTGAAGTAAACTGGTTTAAGGCAGTCAGAGGGAAACACCATGCAGCTACATTCTTATAGAGTGTACATAATATAAAACCATGCATAAATAAATATATGTATTTTTTTAGCTGTTCCAAATGCACATAGCATAAAAACACTGCATGATCATTATTCCCATTGATTAACGCTAGAACTCCCAGAGCAGTCCATTTTATATTGTTATTACTCTGCTTATGTACGTTTTTGGTCTTCATAACTTTTTGACTTTTTTTGTTTCTATATCTAGTTTCTGTTATTATGAAATATCTCGATCCTAAACTGGTTCAGACTAATATTGGATCAAGTGCTACTTACCTAGCGACACGCTGTTTACCTAAAGCAGATAGTTTTCTAGTTTCGCTGTATTTCAGTTGTATTCATGTATTAAAGGCATACAGGATCATCAAGACTGTTAGTCCTCCTTATTGTCAATCATTCTGGTGATACATGCTCGTCAAATAAGAACAGAGAGTTTTGTTCAAAAAGAGGAGAGGGCAGTTCTTTCCTAAAATGTGGGAAAATCCTCATTTAAGTAAGTTTGTAAAGTATATTTGTTTAGCACCTATCACAGACCAAGCACACGTTTAATTGTGATTGAAATTTTTCATTTATTTATTTGAGCAGACAAGTTCTTCAAAAGGAGTGGGCCGAAGCAAGAGCTTATTGGTGCCCACCCCCTAAACACTACAATAATGGATACACATTTAAACATTTTACAT
>JAPMNZ010918780.1:0-12266 GCA_029875035.1 Pomatoschistus microps
TAATCAGTCCCCAAAAATGTATATTATTTTTATTTTTAATTGTTGAATTTAAAGGAAAAAACTGTTCCAAAAAGGAAGAAAGAAAAACAAACCAAATAGACAGCGTCAGTGTATGCACAGTTTCCACACATACAATTTTTTTTTTCCTCTTCTGAAAAACAGTTGAGCTTAATTTGGACAGGCCTCTGCAAATAAAGATCGTTCACACAAAGTAAATAAGTGTTTCAAAGTGGCGTCAAGTTCTGCATGAAATCATTGAAAGTAAAATCTTCACTAAGTACGCATACTTTCTGCCACTGATCCTACATCCGTGTCCTGTTCGCCAACATCCTATTTTCTTTATTGTCCTTCCTTTGTCATCCATTTGTAGGCAGCGGTGTGGTTTGGGCGTTGAGAGTTTGTTAGCATTATTTTTGTGTCATTATAAATCTTTGTTTGACTTAAATAAAGGCGATCCACCCTCTCTTCAAATTTCCAGGATATTAACTGCAGTCTTATCCTGTTCGTGGGAGTTATACATGGAAAAAACCCAACAATAATAAGACAATAATTAAGTCTTTTTTTCTTTTTCTTTTTTAAGAGTCAGGAAAGGATAGGATTTTTCATGTTAAATATCTGCTATATCTGTGGTAAAATGTCCACACAGGCTGTATTCAGCTGTTGCGCACAAGTGATAATTATAGCTTCTAACTTTATACATCTTTAGCCCAGAGGGGGAGTGAGACAAAAACATCTGACATTCTTGAGCAGGGTAGCTAATATTCCCCCATATCAATATTGCAATGTGAAATGTGCTCCACAAGTAGGACAGAAACTAGACATTCCCCACTGCACTCTAGCTGGGAGTCTTCAAATCTCACATCCCAGTGTCAATGAGTGCTGTTTGGTTTTTTTTTTATTAGGGAAAAAAAGGAAACTTGTAATATGAGTGGATATACATCTGCTGTTTCTGAGTGTTCAACATCAGGCACATGGGAAAAGGTGAGAGAGTGACCTCCTGTAAGTCAATCCATGTTGCAGCCAGCAGCCTGGACCAGTCCAGGGCAGTGGAGATGGGAGGTCCATGCTTTCTAAGAAATAAATAGGATAGTGTTAGAAAGGTTATCTGTCTTAAAGCATATCTCAAAGACTCAATAAGCAAAGATATATAGGCTCATACGGAATTAATTGATCCAAAAGCGAATTCTGACTTGTCAACATGTTAAAAAACAATAGAAAGGCAACATATCAACTTAGGTAGTAAGGTAGTAAATGCTTGAAATAAGAAGTTTTCATCTTTATTTTAGTATTTTGTTTGGCTTTCAAAAAGGTTCTGCCAATGGGACAATAAAACTATGCTCATCTCAAGCATGTTTTTGTCTCATTCCAATGAGAATGGTCAACAATAGTCCTGTCTCTAAATCAGTAATTTTGGCTAGTCCCAAATGTACTAGCCAAAGTTCAAGGATTTTTACAGTCTTCAGGGATTCTAACATTTTGTCCCTTTTTACTATGTATCGCACACAAACTGGATTTTCTCCTCTCATAAAAAACACTGCTTGTTCTCTATACGATATTCTATTGCACTATTTGCATTGTCAATGTAAATATTGCTTTAAGTATTCTGTTACATGAGACAATCTTATCGTGTTTTGTGGGCATTTCGTCTCACAGTACATCCACCTCTCGCTGCAGCTGTGACAGTGGAGCTCCCCGTTAAGTGGCTGTCGTCCCGGGCCCGTTAGCATCTGCCCGATCCCCCCAACGAGACCTATAGCGCCGGGAAGGGCGATCAAGGACCCCTACCGGTAAAGTGGGTAAACTATCTCACCACCAGCCACGAGTGGGACGAACACAGAAAAATTATACATAAAGGGTACAAGGGGAGGGCAGAGGGAGAGAGAGAGGGAGATAAGGAAAGGGGAGGTGGGAGGGAGTGGAGACAGACGCTGAGAAAGGAAGGATAGGACAGGGGACAGGCATAGGAGGCAGTAGGAGAGAAAATGCCTTGCTTTGTGGAGAGAATTCATCCAGGGCAGGAGGGGAGCACCAGGGGCGGTCTGCTGCTGCCAGGTAAGAACTCTCCCCCTCTCCCTCTTTTGCACGTGGAGGGTGTGTATGTGTGTGTGTGTGTGTGTGTGTGTGTGTGTCAGTGCTACTATGTGTGGTGACGGTTTGAGTGGGAGGTGTCTATTGCAATGACGAATGGCAGCAGGTGCGACATATGTGAAAAAGACCAGAGTTTTTACATGTGTTTGTACAGAAAGGCGGATGTCACTTTTGATTACTTTTCGAGGAGTGTTACAATAACTTCCCCGTTGAAAAGTTTGACTGTTGACTTTTCTCCAGTTTGGGACTTTTTGTTACATGACTTTGACTTTGAGGCAAATGAGTTCATTTGGGAGAAGTACACAACAGCTGTGACACTTGCGTTTCAGCATATTTTTGACGTAGTGTAATCTATATGTTTTGACGATGTTAGGGTGGACTTTTGGATGATGAAATGGTTGATTTTGGTAACGCTGAAATGTATTTATTTAATTATTTCTAAAAACACTCATATTTACTGACTGAAGCTTATATTATACTCTGTCATTGTAGAGTGTTACGTTAAAGCAAATATATGTTGTATGCAGGTGATTTATGAACTGGAAAGTGAATTCAGATTTTGTGGTAACACAGTTTTATTTTACATTTCAAGTTTAAAGACTTCTTTTACAAAACACATTAGTTCCATCAGAAAAAATATGTGAAAGGTTTAGAATATAGAGTACCAGCAGTTGTTTTTTAAAAGTATATTTTAATTGAATAAAAATAAATTAGAATGTCTGGCCATTAACAAAACATCCTGAAGATTGTGAAAAGAAGAACACAACTTTGGACACATTTTTAACATTTGAAAAATATTTTACAATTGTACTCTTCAAATTGAGATATCTGGAATTAATTATACTGTATGAACTGCAAGTCTTCTATGGTTATGGTGAATGGATCCACAAACCCCAACAGGTGGGATAATATTTAAACTCATGGACATGATTCAAACAGCTCTGTTCAAAGTATTCAACTTATTCTAAGTCTATTGTTGATGCAAACACAGGTGCGCATGTGCTGTGTCAGGGGTTTTCCAGTCCTCTCTATTGTAAACATTTCAACAATTATTTCAACAAAATTATCCCGTTGCATTCAATCTCGTGGGTGCTATATGCTTTTAAATAGGGCCTGTGATTTTTCTGCCTGAGGCCTTCACCGAAACATGAGAGACTGGAAGGAAAAAGCGTGTTGCGTGAAAGTTGGCCAGCTCTAACTTGACGCTGACTGTTGATTTGTTTTTCTAACAAATGGGAGCTACTTGCGGAGTGAGAGGTGAAGTCAGAATTGAATTTGGCTTGCGTTACCGTGGCGTTCTGGCTCCGCGCTCTCCTGTCTCCCAGCGGACTGCTCTGGTTGCTGTGTGCCGGGCGCGTGTGTTTGTTATTTAACTGCTGCTTGCTACTGCGCTACAGGCTCAGTGTGCGTGTGTGCGTGTGTGTGTAAGTGTGTGTGTGTGTGTGTGTGTGTGTGCATGTGTGTGAGAGTGAGCGGTGGGTGGCGCGAGCTGCAGCATTCACAAGAGAGACATTTTACTAAGCAGACATTTCCCCCTGTGTTTTCACTTTGACCTGGTAGGAGATTGATGACTGAATTGTGGAGTACATGTTAACAGTAACTGGTGATTTATGAAGATACTTAGGGTAAGTGAGGCCGCACAAGCCGAGAGGAAAGAAAAAAAGATATAGCCCTTTTAAGTTAATGCAAAAATATAGCCTTTTTAAGTAATAATTGTTATTGCTACTGAAAGTGACTGACTCCGACTTGGACGCACACAAAGGCTTTGCTTCTTGGCTCAGTGCCTGCTGTTGTTTGGTCCGCTTTGTAACTTTGATCAAGTTTTATGGAAGTTTCAAAGTGGAATATTTAGTCAATGTCTACAGACCATGATAATATCAGCTGACCAAACGATTATATTTAACCCTTTAGGTGACAAGTTGATATTTTCTATACAGCAACCTGGCCTCCCACAAACAATTCCCTACCTTTTTTGTACATATTTTTTCTTCTATTGGTTATTGATTTTAGAAGTCGTCTTTCTCTTATACATCTGTTGTTTTTTGACTGTTTCACATCACATTTCAGCCTAAAAGAGAAACACACATAACCTCTTGTATATATTCTACAAATAATTGCAGATCCCAGAAAACATGTGAAACCATTGAATTTGAATTTGACTGATTTCACTGCAATGTTAAGAAATTAATAAAAAAAACTAATTAAAAAAGGAAAAGAATATGACACTATAAAAACATGCAATGCTAGTAGATTCATGGCCGTATTCCCCCATGTCAAAACAACATCCGCTCCCCAACCTACCACGGTGGAAAAGTTTCTGGAATGAACCCTTGAACTGCAACAAGTGCCCTGTATGTTTTGACAGCCTCCCTCGGTCTAAAGATCCCTCTGCAAATCCACACGCAATTTCAGAAGAATCAGATCCTCTCTTCCTCCCCTGAACTCCTCCGATTTTATGCACCCGAGAATCTTCTACCCCATTCAGATATGAGTTTCAGTCCACTTGAACGTGATGTATGGCATTTTGAAGAAATAAAGCAATTTTAGGAGGATAGTACTTTCCCTGCGCAAGAAGTATGACATTCATTTTTTTTTCAAGGCACCTCTTCGACTGAGTGAAATGTTTCCTCTCTTTGCTCAGGGACGACTTTATTTCTTACCTGGGATTTAGCACTCACTCAGTCCCCCCATAAATACAGCGTCCCCTGGCCCCCTACTTCCCATAACTCACACACTAACTCCGGAGCTAACTAAACTCATGCAGCAGAGCCAACACTTGTTTGTCTTTTTACCTTTAGCCATTCACACGCGCTGCGCAATTTATGACGGGATCTTGTGTGACTACTGTACCAGCTCCATTCTCTTGGCCCATTTGTGGAGTAGGGTTTTAGCTGAAATGTGCATTTGAATATGAGCCAGGCTAATCTGCTTGAGGCTATTTAGAGGAAGCCTAATGCTCCAAGAATGAACGAGATCAGCCCGAGTGGAAATGTCCCTCCCAGCGTGTCACAACATAGCTCAGGTCTGCACACTTTGATTTAAGTGTCTCTCGCTGAGGTTTAGGGCATAAAATGTGGCTTTCATGGCACCTGTTCAAACTCTTTGACGATGATCTACCTTGAAAATCTCCAAATCTTTTAAAGAGCTCTTAATATGCAAGATTTCAGATGTTATCTCATGCACCGTTTAGTATAGCATCACATGAAAAGACAATGCGTGACTGCTTTTATCTGGGAAGAGGTACTTAATTTTACCTTTGAAGATGCCTTTTTGCATGCCTCTCTTTTCCTTCATGCCAATTTTATTAAACCAATTTAAGCCACTCTCATGTTGCAACAAGCCTTCAATAATTCTATAGGTGCCATTTATCGCCCTATTTCTGTTAACCAATTTAACCAACTTTACATGCACATGCTAGGGTTTTCCAATCAATGCAGATATGAGATGTGTCTTTTTGCTGTTTCTAAGAAAGTATGGTGTCTCAATTAGATTACTCAAACATGCGTGAACAGAGCAAATCGTTACTTCAGGCTCGTTTTTGACAAGCCAATGCTATTATATAATAGTGAAATGCTCAGAAATGATCCAGTTAACATAATGGGACCCTTTTCTGTACTACAATAACCGTTTCATGGTGGATAAAGCGCTCAGGTGGGGCTGGTTACAATACTGTGGAAGTCCTCAATGATGTGGTGTCGATTGGCGTTTTGGGGAAGGCGGTTCTGGCACTGTTCCCTCACTAGTTGTTAGGCGGCTGCCAGCACCTTCTGTTCTCCACACTCGGTCCCCATGGCCTATCACTGACAATTCCTCCAGCATCTGAAGACCCTCTGAAGTCAAAATCACCCATTTTGATGTCCCGTGGCGTGGCATCCTGGCGTTTTGTTGCGTTTGAGGCTGAAAACACAGGGCCTTGCTGCGAGGAATTACCCCTAGTATGATCTCAAGGAGGAGGGCTTCTTTGCCTCTCCCCTTCCCCCTTTTGCGCTATACTCCGCTGTCCTTTCTTTTGCTTTTTGATCTTGCCATCAAATCTTCTTGGGTTTTCATGAGTGACGTTTACCCGGGAGCAGCTTGGGAAATGGCTGGGCTGAAGAAGACGTTTGAGAAAATATGCCCGAGCAAGCTATCACCTTTGATAACGCCATAGGTCCGGTGGGACAGGAAGAAGAAAGCCAAAGAGCTGCAGCATTGTTGGTAATGAAGATATGTCATGAGGGAACACAGCGATGATCCCCGCCTGTTAAATCAACAATGTACAGTACAAAGTATACTGCACCGTTACACGGTTTGTTCAATGTGAAACAACATGGTTCAAGAGAAGTTTTTCTAAGCGATGGGAGCACATTGAGGCAACACATGTGCAAGCCTCTGTTGAACATACAACCATCCAGCATCATTTCTCACTGAAATTAAATAAAAAGTTCTCGTAGTGACTATTAAAAAACTTTATTTATGCATGAAGCAATATCTTTTTTTATATGTTGTAGTTGACAAACCAATATAGGGTTGAAGACTAAAGAAAGAAATTCATATATTTGACTTAAGCCAAAACATCCAATATCGAAAAATACATATTCATTCGACATCAAATCCCCTCACAATCCCCTTCATAAAAGTAGCAAATATCATTAAATGAAATAATGTCAAGCGAACACATTTATTGTACGTAAGATATTGAAACAGACAAGAAAATCAATGTGTCAGTTTGCTTGTTCAATTATGTTTCCATCTCCTCAAAGCAGCATGAAATTGTCTTATTATTTTTGCACACAGACTTCCCATGTAGTGCACACTGTCACACAAAGCCTGGTGCGACTTGTTTCACCCAAAAAGTGCAAAACCGAGAGGAACAAGAGGGTCGATCCTGAAATGTTATCTTTAATAATTACCACCTCCACGCAGCAACAGTAGCAGTAGCAGTAGCAGCAGCAGCAGCAGCAGTAGTAGCAGCGGAGAGGAGTGTGTGAGGAGGCCCCTGTGCAGATAATGACGGGGTATCATTGTGTTCCTGACAGTGTTAATCTTAGAGTTCTCCAGATCCAACATGAAGCGGCTGCATATGAACCGCTACGGCTCACGGAGAACAAGTCTCGATGTGGCCATTTTTGCGTTCTTTCTCAGATTCTACTTTGCATTTTTTGAAGCTTTTCAGTCAGATTGTGGACACTTACAGAGATTAAAGCTGGCTCAATAAATGGCCTGCTTAGTGTCAAAGATATTATAGCAACTGATGCTGTTGATATACAAGAGAAGATAAGAAAAGTTTAGTACAGTATGGTTAAAGATCCCATAGATATCTATAATACAAGTCGCAATTGAATCTGGCTTTTGATGCACACATTTACTTGAGTTCCCAACGTTCTAAAGAGGATTTGTTTTTCGTCCAATGGAGGTGGAACTACAGTACGTCCTGCTGAAACTTTTCGCGAAGCTTGCTATAACCAAGTGCTCTGGTCCTGTGACAGTTGCAGCTGGTTACATCATCCGAATTCAGCAAACAACTCACGATCAGACGGGAGCAAGATCATTTCCCCATTACCAAAAAGAGTAATCAACTTTCTATCTTTTTGGACCTTTTTTTTTTGTTCGTCTTCTTCTCATTTGAAGTTGCAAGGTGCTCATTTAAGCCTCATTGCGCCGCGACACCGAACACACGCACCAGTGTTATGAATATGTATCGCGGCAGCATATGGCAGCAGTTGCGCTGGGACTAGGTGTGTCCAGAAGGTAGAGCACGCCTGATGCATTATTCTCCACTCAAATGAAGCAGGATGTTGTGCACCTCTTTAGACGGGCCAGTGCCACAACAGAACTTTTGATCACACGCAGCGGGGTCTGAGAAGGTGTGATGAGCCAAACCACTTTCCTTGATTTGCTGCGTTTTTTCACCCGGTTTTCCAATGTGGCACTCCCTGACACGAGCGTGATTAAAAGTGATATTTCTGACACATTAGGATGCGCACGGGAAGTAACCTCCTCTAAAGCGTTCATTATTAGATGCATGACAGAGCTGAATATTTATAAAATAGGTTTTAATAATTAATAGCGGCAATCTGCTCCCGTAATTCATCAGATTTGCACTTCAACAGAGTATCCGTTTTCACTTTAAAATAATAATAAGAGGAATATTAATGTTGCAGAAATGTAAAACGGGCAGCTGGATGCAGCCCAAATACATCAGCGCGGTGTGTTCACTTCAGAGACTGCTTTTTCCTTTTACCTGTCACTTTTCAAACAAAATTACATTCAGGCTTTCAACACGGTGGGAGCGTTTGTGCGAAAGGGGAACTCTTGTTTATTGAGCGGCTTCTGAAAATGTGACAAGTCATGAAGATAAAAATGAAGGAAACAAAGTAGGTTTGGTGTCGAATGCAAAAGTAGTCAGTGTGGTTTTATCAAAAGAAAATGTATTTGTTTGAGTCAACTGAGCAGCACTTCCTTTTGTGTAGCAGTACCCAAAATAGAGCTCTTTTTTCCTGTAAAGCTGCTCTGCTCGTTTCATGGGCTCACAGACATTTCTCTTTTTTTATTGTGAGTGTTTTTATCACATTTAGTCACAACACATTTAGACTCGAGAAACTGCCTGCTTGAAGTTTCAGTCTGTTGACGACTTTGAGTGGGTTTGCGTGTTTTGAGTATTATGTATTCTTGTAAAGATACACTCCAAATGAGACCTGGTCGGACTATTACCCCGCCTATACCTCATGTAAAGCTGGGGTACCTTACTTTTTTGTTTCAGCAATAAACCATTGTGTTTGTCCTACAGTAAAAGTATAATGTTGAGAACAAATCGGACCACAAAATGCTGTCTTCATATTCTGTTTTGACTTACGTACCTTGGGAGTTTTTATTTGACATTTTGGGCTGAGACCTAGTTGTCTCAAAACATACATGCAAGTGAAAGCTAGTGATAGAAGAGGAACCAAGAGGGATTTTATGACATAGTAGCATTATATTTGGAAGTTCGGGATCGCAGCGTTAAACTGGAAAGATCTTGTTTTGAAATAACACTTTTCTTCCTATAATTGGAAACAAATCCATAGAAAATCTCTGTATTGTATTCTACACTGAGAGGCACAAAGACAAAGCCATTCTCGTCACAACCCAATTATCACTTCGTCTGAAAAGTCAAAGTTCTGACAAGAGACCCTGTGCCCGAGGGTCTGAAAATGCAAATGCACAAACAGGAAGACTCATCCCCATCACTTCCTTCTCCGTCAAAGAATCCATTTTGATCAAATTTTAATCACGCTCCAAGAAGACAGCTTTGAAAATGCGTAAAAAGTCTGGAGTTACGTGGTGGTGCGGGTCCGGTGTCGCTGCTTGGCTCCAGTTGACACTTTAACGGGCACCTGTGATTCACTGTAGCGCATCTAAAGTCCAAAAGAGGAAAAGTCTGTCAGGCAGAGCAAATGTTTTAATGGTAGCCAGGGATCGATGTTGTCAGCAAAGGCATCCTGTCTGGAAATACATGCTTTTCTGTGGACTCATGTTGCGCACCACTTTTTGTTTCAAGGAGAGGATGAGCAACTTGAGGTCAATAAGGATTTTAAGGTAAAAAAAAGGTAAAAGAAAAATAGATAAAAAAAGAAAGGCAGCATGAGTTTTTGCCTCCTACTCACCAGGTTTGTCGGTATAAAAAAGTTATTTATTTTTCTATTATTTTTAAATTATCTCCCATCCCTATACTATATCTAGCTTCTGGTGGAGAGTATGTAACTTGCTTGCATTGTGTAAATAATCATAAAATATTAGCTTTAGGCAGAAAAGATTGCATTTTGTAGTGTATTCATTGGTTTTGTGCGCAGGCAAAAGAATGAAACTCAGAAAGTGGTTTGAAATGCTATCGCCAACAGATTTTGTCGTAACTGCACCCTGGACGGCTGTTGTAAAAATCTGGTATGGTTCAACTTTGAGGAAATGGTTCAAAAAACATTGACTTCGCACGGCCTTCTGTATCTGAGAAACAAATTTCCCAGAGTAACCTTGGAAATCAATTAAGAAGTCCCCGAGAGCTGGAGCAAAAAACACCACTTCTTGTTCCCATTTCCCTCCATGCACTTAACAAGGACTTGAATCTGCCCGTCACATTGCCGCTGTACGTGAAAACGCCTTTGTCAGTGTGCCGTATATGCTGTCAAAATATCTTAAGAGTCTTATTAAAGAAATGCCAGCACTCATTTGCTCCTGATGCTATTGGTATGATGCTGAAAGGGGACCATGTCTAAAGATCTAAACAGCTTTGCTTTTTAGGCTTCACATTAGGGTTATCTGGGAGGGCCTGGCAGTGATAGACATTATCTGAGCTGACAGCGGCGGATATCAAGGTTAACCTCATGGACAAGTGCGGCACCCACGCGGACACAGCCACCAAAAGAGATGGCCAGCTTCCAGACAATGGTTGAATCAGTTTGCTGCAAAAAAGACAGTAGTAGTATAATATTTTCATTTGTGTGTCCCCAAAACATATCTGAACGACAATTTAAAGTGGTATTATTCGTAATCAAGAAATACAATGAGCATGATGTTTACCATGTTTATGTTTATTATTTTGAGTTTTAGTATGTAAGGAAAATGTAGGGAAATGCATGTGGTGCCTAAAGGGTTAACGCTTGAGAGTTTGAGCAGTGGCGACAAAACAAATCCAAAATCGTTTTATGTGTTTTTCCACATTCAGTTCACTGTAATATTCAGTCATACATCGGATCATTTTACTGGATTTGAAGCCTCCGTTTGGCGCATGTGTCTGTGTGTGAGGATAATCCAGGTGAAGATTTCCAGACTTAATTGATAACTAATGGAGCGGCGTGTGCCTGAGTTTGCCCCTGAGGATTGGCAGTGGTGCTGTGTGTAAGAGGGTGTCCTATGGTGAGACAGAGGGGGTGAGGAGGGAGAGGAAGGGGATGAAGTCGACTTACTCAGCAGTCTAGCCGGATCCTGGTGAATTAAATATGGCCCAAAGATAATGACTTGGGGTGTGGGTAAAGAAAAGAGCAAAGACTAACATATGGTATTTTTTGTATCTTTCTACATTTACTCTTGTAGTCAGTGAGTAATTTAACATTACGTCCTTCACATTATACATTGTACTACGTGTGGGCCATTTTGACAATATGATCATCTCAATTTATTGTTGGAATATTAATGTAGATTACCATCTAAATTGGTATGTTTTGGTTAAGGTTAGGGATGTATTGATTATTAGGTTAATTGATTTTTAAGAAATATTTTTTTACAGAAGGATATATGTGATAAGTTCTCTTTAAGAGCAAAATTACTGTCTCTTTTCAATATGATCATACCATCCTACATCAAATCCATGAACTTAGAAATATGATTTGTTAGACAAAGAACAATTACGTCTAACCTTTGAAATGTTCACACCCTGAGGTTGAAATTTGCATTTAAACTCACCAAGAATGTTTTAACTATACACATACAGTACGTTTAACACCTTACACCAGCATGTCTCATATTCATAGTTTCATATTCATAGTTTGTTTTGATTCTAACTTTATTGACTTGATAATATGTCTTTGCAGTTTCTTCGATGTCAAACAACAATATTATCCATGTATTTCCTTCCTCTAGTACTTCAATGTCCCCCGCACTCTGTCAACAGACTCTGTAGTAAGTCATTGAGATATTTTTCCAAAACAGGTTGCTTTTGTTAATTATTCCCCGTAAAATCGTATTATTATGATCTAAACATACTCTTACACACGCACACACTCTCCCGCTTCCCGACAGACCACGGCGGCAAAGAGATCCCCGTGACCAAACTACTACTGAAGCAGTTAATCTGTGCAGATATTAGCTCAAGGGCCCAGGAGAGGCGCACCGCTGAGCCCCGGTCGCACTCTACCCACAATGCCTTGCTCTTGGCGGAGTCACAAGGGAGGGACACGGGGGTCGCCTGTTCATTTACCGTGACGTGAGTCTTATCAAACTGCACTCTTGAAACCAAAGGGCTTCAAAGGCCTTGTCTGGGCTAGTTAGGGCAAGGAGGAACCCATCAGAAAAGCGTGTGTATTCTTTCATTAGCTATGGTTTAGATTAGCTTTAAAGCTGTTTTGGGCCAAACAAGTCCAAGCTAATACCCCAGAAAGTTATATCGCTGTAATACATGATAATGGAGTGAAGAAGGCATTATTATCCCATTCAGGAGCTAAATT
>JAPMNZ010918829.1:0-10870 GCA_029875035.1 Pomatoschistus microps
TGTTCGTTTACACCCCCCCAAAACGCCGGCCTCGTATGGACGATACACTGGATGGATAAAGTATTTTTGCGTTTAGGCCTGAGCTTGACTTCGTGTGGACAGGGCCTTAATCACAAAACAAGATACATCTCCATCATTAGTCTCCATGAAAGTGTGGAGTGGATACAGACTCTTTTTTTTTCTGATTGAGTATAACATTTTTTTAGTTTGACCAGTGCCTGCATAATTCAAGTTCCCAAAGTTGTTCTGACATAATGCACGTACAAGATCGAGCTGTTATATTTGTTGTAATTCACACAGTGAAACTGTTTATGTGAATTTGACAGACAGCTATAGAGTCTATATGACATGTTAATGAGAATTATATTTGAATTCTATTAAATCTATTAAATGTTAGTGAAAAGCAACCCACACGTGAGTCTAGCAATGTCATTTACACATAGCAGCAGACTCTCCTAATGAATAATGAAATGAAACAGGCCTGAAGGAAATGAATCTTTAATGCTTACTGTATCATATTAATTTTCACTTGTGCAGAGAGAATCAATTATACGACAAAGAAGAGACCAGTGCAGTTTTGTTACGATAAGAAAAGCATTAGACACAGACAGTGGGTGCAGGTCCGGGCCGAGAGCTCAGAGTGACGGCCAAACACCCTTCAATGTGAAAACTAGAAATATAATACAACAAAAGAGTGATTATTAGAGGAAAAAAATCACACAACATTTTCTATTCTGCAGAAATGTAGACCGACATTTCTGCCTTGAAGGAGATTTATTTGCAGCCCATTTCATACAAGAACAAGCATCTCAATGTGCTTAACAACAGATGAGAGAATGCACCAAAAATAGAAACATTACAAGACCACAAGAATGACAAATGATTCTTTACTTTACTCTTTAATGCCCTCTCATTTGGTCTCATTGGGTCATCATTAGTCTATATCTTTGTACGTGCACAGACCACGCTCTGTCCATTATAAACAATCTATGTCCTCAACGCGGGGAGGCAGCGGCTCTACACCAAGCTCCACCTGTGTGACTGAGCTCCGCACCCCAAGATAAGATAAGACAAACTTTCATTGACCTCACAATGGAAAAAATGTACAACCCTACATCAAAGGGAGCACTCAACCACAAAGCTGATTCTCTGGATCT
Organism: Pomatoschistus microps; assembly: GCA_029875035.1. NCBI lineage: Eukaryota > Metazoa > Chordata > Actinopteri > Gobiiformes > Gobiidae > Pomatoschistus > Pomatoschistus microps. Next base: position 1,158 of record JAPMNZ010918829.1, read on the forward strand.
GAGGCTGCACACAAGTGAATCAGGAAGAGGAAAACCAGGAATATATACGGACTAGCAAGAAAGGGAGGTGCTTTATAAAGGATCATGAGGATTTTAGACTATTTGTGCCTGAATCTTCTCTCAATGGGTTTTTTGAGTTTTCCGTGTCGATGCAGGAGGGTCTGAGGAGAGTAGTGATAATCCAGGACTCGACATTCAACAACTATTAGAAGAAGAAGATCCTTTATGGACTTTATCAACATTTATGGACATTGATCATATGTCCCTTATGGACAAATGGCTCGATGTGTTTTGTATCATTGCATTACCTGTGTTTGAACGGTTTGATTCTTTGTGTTGACGAATCAACAAATTTGTGAAGTCCTCCGAGATAGCTAATATTGAGATTTAGGGCTATACAATTTTTCTTTTTAAATTGAGTCAGAAGCCAATGATGATCTTTCAGGATTTGTGTTAAATGAGATTTTGTTTCTTGTTCTATTTTGAAAGAGCTGCAGTCGATGGATTGAAACACTGGGTTTCCGAAATACTCATTTTGATTATACACCATCAAAATCAATGTACTTCGGAAAAATACCCAGCCAACTCCCACAGAAAAAAAAAAATATTTTTGATGTTTTGCTGTAACGTGAAACACTTTGTATTGAGTTGTGCTATAGAGATAAACTTGCCCTGCCATAGGTGAATATGCCGTACCTCTTCTGTTTATTCTCCAACCTGCTGAGGTGGCTCTTCAACTTGGCAACACAAATAAATAAACAGGAAGACTGCATGGAGAGCTGCTTTCTCATGAGTCTCAGAGGAAACGCTATGGCTGAGCAGTGTAATGTGTTGTCTGCCAAGTCGCCATCTGGAAGAGCCGGCTAAAGCCTGTCAGTGGACAGTATAGAAAACTATTCACACTTTACTGTAGTAACACCATGAGACCAGGGATGACAGCCACTGTAAAATTCCACACACAAAAAAAACGGACCAGATACTCCAGCCTCATTCCGTTCCCTCGTGCAGGATTTCACACTCCAATAATAGTCCTCTTTAACACTTTCTTTTTTTCTTTTTACAGCTATATTAGTTACGACGTCTCTCAGATGCAAGAGCAAAAATCCTCTTCCTGAAGTTGAAGAGATTTGAATGGAAGGGAGATGATTTCATAGCAGAACTGTGGTAATATATCAGTGGGAATGAGATAGGAAAAGGGTCATTGCTTTTAGTAGTTAGAATGAGAAATTGCGGTTTCTAAATGGCTCACACTAGAAATGATCTTCAGTCATATACTCAGGCTTAGTTTAGTGCTGCCAAAAATGAAATGTTATTGTATTTTCTTAAAGTGAAATAAATGCATTGTTAACCTATTTGGCAGCACAGTCTTTGAGAAATTTGAAACAGACAACCTGTGGAACCTTGACACTTTATTGGAGATAGAAAACTAATAAATCTAATAAATCAAAGAAATAAAAGAATAAGATCAACAAACTTTTGTGAGAAGCCAGGTCACTGTATAGAAATGTTGAATGTTTACATTTACATGAGGTGATTTCATGCATGCCTATTAAGCCTGAAGAGCAGAAGCTTGTAGGAACTCATTATAGTCTTGGCATTTTGTCCCAGAGTGTGAGAAATGTTCTATCTAGCTGCGACTGAAATTCCAAATATTTTGAGGAGACGCTGGCGATTCATTTCGGACACTCAGTTATGTAGTGTAGCTGTTACGATAAGCAGCATTGGCCTCAGGTGGTAGCAGCTTTGCCCACAGGCAGATAAAACTGACAACAAAACATTTCTACAAAGATATAAGTGGTATTTAAATGTGCATGGCTCCAGTGAAGTGATCAGAGAAAAGACAAATGTCAGTTTTAAAGTTTGTATGAATCCTTTGGTCGCATTCTTCTGTTTTGACTTGGTCCATTGAACTACATGTACCATCGTTTTTTCTTACAAACACCTTGTGACAAAGTGGAGTACTTTGTGACTTTTAATGCCACTTTTTGAGAGTATTTTTTACCTGTTGAAGAGGGTATGTGATTGAGCGGAGCCACCGCATTTTAAAAGCTCATAGGTGATTCTCATCATGGGGAGACACACCCAATGGACAGGATTGTCTGGTGCTTTTGATCTACAATAAGTCTTCTGATTTACACTTTTAATAGGAGTTTTGGGCCAGTTTCTAAAAACAATAAACGACACTGTAACCAGGGAACAGGAAAGACACAGTGCTCGCTCCCTGCCCTCATGGCATCAAGCATAATACATACATGAAGCAAGTACATGAGGTAAGTACTGTACACGGTCGCGTGTGTGTGTGATGTCACTCATACCATAGAAAGTGTTCTCCTTCCGCATATGGGGTTAAAAAGATGTTAATGTAATGTAATATTGGTGACATTAATAAACTGTTAATGTTTATGAATGGAATGTTTCATTAAAGTAAAGTGCTTTGAGTGCGTTGGAGTTTGAAAACTGCTATATAAATGTGTTGCACCCATTTAGCATGTGTAGAAAAAATGATAATAATACAAAAACAAGGGCGGAAACGCCAGTCGGAGTGGGTACTTTGTCTATTATGGATTAAAACATAAAAACAAGTGCCTTTACTGAATAATTGATGTTCTCGGATGAGTGGTAGTTAGTCCATGAATCACGTCAGGTTGTAGCGTTTCCTTTGACACTTTGCACCCATCTTCCAAAATCCATTTGGAAGATTAAAAAAAAAAAAACCACACAACAACTTACGCTTTCCATCATTGCAAGAAGACTTTCAAACCCATTTTACAAACCGACGCCACAAAAGCCGTCATTATCGGTGACGCGCCACAGTCAAATTTCTATAACCTTTGGCATTTAATTACTTTCACAGGAGGCTTTTTGTGTTGAAGGAAAGCATTTGCAGAGCGCCGGCAGATGAGAGACGAGCCCTTTGTTGCTCTTAGATCTGTGTGTATGGGTCAGAGGAATGCATGTTGTATTGATCGAACCATAAATCAAAAGAGCACCATATAACGCTCCGTTCACACCGCGAGAAAAAGTCGGCATAACAAATCTCAAGCACAGACCACATCATGTGGCGTTTTCTATTCTCCATCTCAATAAATACTCCGGCCCAACTCGTTCTATTGATATTCAAGCCTGCATCTTTCTTTTCTGCTTTTAAATAGGTTACTTTTCAAGAGTACACGCACACAGGGGACTGCAGACAATACCCCGCGAGTGATTTCTTTTTGCAGCGATGTAACATATGCAAAAATACTTGGGGGCGTGAAGTTAGGGAAATTATTAAATAACGGTGAGGGGACTGTGGGGGTATTGTCTCAAAGTAGGTCAAAATGGCCGCAACTGAAACTCTTTTGGCACGAGAAGAGAGGGGTGGGTGGACGAAACATGGATGAAAGCTAGATACCATCAAACCAGACAGTATAAGTGCATCAAATGATATGTATTCGAGTGCATTTCCTGTTTTTCCCTCACAATTTCATCAGAATAGTGAGTTTCTGTGAGCTGCGTCGGGTGTGCTGGTTTTCTTTCTGCTTGCAAGAAAGATTGTTGCTGACAGAGGTCCACAAAACCGAGTCTGTACTTTTGTGGTTCACTCAAAAAGGCCATCTCTGAAGCTATAGCTGCAGCAACAGATAAGAGTTGTTTCGCAGTGAGATGGGAACAAAGCTGCTGTGAGCTTGTCGCGTCTTTTTAATGTTGTTTAGCCAAGACTTTGAATGCAGAGAGTTAAGCATTTGGAGGACAAATATTTTTGACAATATCTGAGCCAAGAGAATGGTCTGAAAGCTACATTTAGGCCACAGAAAGTGTAGAAAGGGTATTTACAAGTGTAGTGAGCCGGCGTGAGCTTCCTATCGAGAGGTGGGGGGCGGAGTAAAAAAGCGCTTCATTGACACCTCATCCTGACATACAGCGACATGAGTGAGTGTTAAAAAGCGATTAGGATGCGTATGTTTCAATCACCCTTTCCTGACATGCAGTGAGCGATGTCGCACAGTCCAGCTTTGACGCTGACCCCTGAAAAAATCGCTCATCTTGTCTATATTTGGACGACTTTTCGAGGCAGAGTCCGGCCCTTAAACACTTCTTATTGGTTGAAACATACTAATCTGAAGTAACAATGCTCTTTTTGAGTTCAAATTTAGCAATTCAACCTTACAAGAGTAGTGTGCATTTTATTTATTTGAATTGAGCTCAATAATTAAGAAAAACATAAATCACTCATTATGCGTCCAACATGTCAAAAACGTCAAGCAGGAAATGTCAGAAATCTCAAAAAGAGCGTCAGAAGAGTGTTTACGTCCCTCGATAATTTGATTGGTTTGGAATCTCAACCACTACTCAACAACTACTACTATTATCTGCTGTACGGGGGTCACAGAGAAGCATGTAGAAGTTGGGAGGTTGTTTGGGACGTGTGGAGCGTCAATCTGGCGGCTTCATGGGTGATCACCTGACATAGTTGGGATGTCTCCGGTTTTTGCTCCAGTCTCCAAGTCAAGATTTTCGGCCAATACAGAGTCCCGCTTCAATATCACTATACGTTTCACCACAGCATTATAAGCTACTACTGTAGGCGAGGCTAGAAATCTGGGCCATTGACCCCTCCAGCCATTACCAATCTCACGCACACACACACTTTGATTGGTTTCACTTTGGACAGACAACAGCAAACATAGGACAACACTTCATTTGGATACTCCACTTTGTCGCTGTTTCATTGTCAGGTTTTCCGCTTTCAACACAGCTAATTTAGGTCAGGTCAGCTGAGTCTAGACAAACCAAGCAAGGAGAACAACACACTCTACCCTTTTCCCCAAGTTTTACATGGATAACTTCAAATGAAATGTTACATCCAGACATCTTATTTCATATCTAATGGATCATCACTTCTTCAAGAATTTTGTTTTGAAATAATAATTCTACTTTACTGTGTTATAGATCATTTAACCTATAAGACACATCTGTGAATTTTCCCACTGAATTTTAGTAACCTTGCGAGAGCCTGCAGTATAAAAGCTTTACACCTCTCAGGAAAAAAAGGAAAAACCCCTGACTTTGAAGCAATAATCTTCCTTTGATATTAGACCTTTAAAAATAATCCACAAACTTTCTTTGAGTTCTGCTGCACTCAAAAAAGAATGCAGTGGAAGATTCAACCCCCCTCAGGAGTCCTCGATGGTGTGAGCAGAAACAGTGTGTGCGGGCGAACTCAGACTTTAGACAATCCCTGATTAGTCAAGTGTCCTCAAGCCGCAGAGCCCAGCACGATAATACCACTGTCCACAAGTGTCACGTGGTGAGATGATGGAGGACTCAAAAGTCCAAAGTAAAAAAACAATTTCAAAATCTAAAACGGGAACCATGAACCAACAAAGACAAAGGAATAGCAACATGGGGAGAGAAACAAAGGGTACATATAGACACAGACACAGGTTAAACACATCAGGGCGGTACAGACCATAAAGACAGGGGAACAGGAAGTCAAACCTAAACAAAACCACAGAACTGAAGTCAATATAAAACAAGGTACAAAAATAAATCCACACCGTGACAACAAGCCTTGTCCAACTCAAGAATATCGAAAGTGCACCTCAGGCCAGCCTTTTCTCTTTGGTTAAAGATTGTAGGCTACACCCTGCTGGTAATTTCCCCTCCATTCTTCCCCATTTGCTCAGTGTGTGATAATCTGTCAATGCAGTTAGTTTGTTCGTTTATAATCATTCTAATCAAGTTCTCTGCAGTACAAGCCCCTCACCACAGCCACATTAACCTTGATTACGACCGTGGAGCTCCGGGGTCTAAAGCTATTGCCATGTAATCTCGAAGCCACATATGCATTCACATGAGCTCAGCTTTCTGCACATATATGAGCATTAAAACATTAGCAAAGGCATGGTAAAACACGGCAAATAAGATCTGTTTGTTGTTATTTCAAGCTAGAGTCTATGTGTGTGTCTGTCCTCGTTCTGCACCGCTTTGCCTTGGTCCTCATTCTGTAGCCGTCCGTGGGAGTGGATTTCTTTCTCAATGTGGGCCTCCCTGAGGTTTCTCATTTTTTCCCACTGGATTTTATAGATTTTTAAAAAGACTATCGACAATACGGTAACACAACCCTGTTTATTTTTCAATCCGCTGCAACATTACTTTTACAGCTATGACCATCTGCTGGTGCGTGCGGATCAGTCACGACTTTACCCGTCACAGCAGTCCTTTACTTTTACTTTTGATGAGGAGAAAGACGCAACGTCCTTTAGCGCAGACACGTAGATACTCGAGTAAATTAGATCAGGCTCAGTGGTGGCGCTGCTCATTTAACTCTGAGCCTGATCTCATGTACTCAGTGTCTGCGCAAAAGGACGTTGCATTTTCCTTCTCATCAAAAGAAAAAAGTCACCCTCACTGGAGCTGCTGTAAGCGGCTACTTCTCTTTTTTTATTCTCAGCTGCTCTTCATCACGGGGTTAAAGGTGAGGCCCCAGGAGTGAGAGCCGTGTTTATGAAGTACAACAACCCCATGTTACTTGCTCTGTGGTGTTTTTGATCATAAAGAGAATGAAAGACATATCTGTTTTGATCTTTGTAGTAGAACTTCCACAACACATTTAAGAACAGTGAAAAAGTGAAAAAGGCTATACAAGAATACATTCAATTGAAAGTGTGATTTTATTTTGGATTGTAGCTATGAGGTAAATGCTGTAGATTTACTCCATGGGTTTAATGTCTTGAGCACTATCCTTTCCTCTCTCCTGCTTTATTAGCCATCATTATGACTTCAGCTGTAGTTTGTTCATTGCTATTCACCCGCTATCACATATTCTTTTTTACGGTGTGATGAACCCGGCCTGACAGTTATGCCCCGTAACTGCTGGGTTGCAAAACCAATAAATAGATCACTCTTGAAAAAATCTAACAATAGTATTAAAATGCAACAGCACTTTAGGTCACAGCAGCAGAGGTGAAGTAGGCACTGGTTGGTAAAGTGCCTTTTTGCACTTCTTTTTACACATGTGGTCCACATGCTGCTGTTTGTCTGTGTGTGTGATGCCAACTTTAAACTGTGCTATTGAGATTCCAGAGTGTGTTAATGGAATACATATTGCCCAACATGAACCTTCCTATCTCCAGTTCCCTTATCTCTCCTGTTAACATCCCCAGGCCACCGAGAGTTTATCAAGCCGCACCACTGTGTAGCTTTGCGTTTGTTCCGCCGCCTGGGACTGTTTGGTTGTTTTGTCTGTTTTTAGCCATCCCCTCCGGTCTGCATTGTGAACAGGTTAGAGAGAGGGTGTGTGAATAGCAGATTACTATGCCACTTTGAGCCAGACACTTTGCTCGACTGCCTGAGACAGGGCGCAGGCTTTGGTGGCCCACGGCATCGACATGTCACGGCATCGACATGTCATTCCTCATGTATGTGAAGGGCTTGGGGGGGTGAGGTGGGCGTGCGGAATAGTGATAGAGGCAATGACAGACAGGGCTGTACTTTAGGCAAATCAGAAATACATGAAAAAGGATCTAAGCTTGAAGACAGTCTTGACAGCTACTTGTAGCTCATTAAAACTATAATGTAAACTGGAGGATGTCTGGACAAGTTATTTAAGTATCGCCAGAAGGAAGACAAAAAAAAACATAAAACGACTCTTTCTGCCCAGAGTTGTGAGCTAGATTTGTAATATAACCAGTGTTAAACATTAATTAGGCTTAAGTGGAACTGCAGCTATAAGAAATTCTTTTTATAAGCAATGTTATAGGGTAAATTGGTCAATATGAGGTCACAAGCTCATGCAAGATTTGTGCTTCTAAGTGAAAATAAATTGGCTCCATTGAGAAAAGCAGTACAAAACTAGAAAAGCACTCATACACTGTAAATCTTCATCAAGACGAGCAGTTCCATTCCTTAAAATAATGCTGGTTTGAGGTTGGACAAATCATGCTCCATCCTTCCCTCACTCACAAAACTTTGAAATATTTCAACTCCACTTGAGGAATGACCTAGCCTGGTCTGACCATACCATCAGACCAGCGTATTGAGCGCCGTCTAAAGGGAGACGGCTGAACTTCGCAGATTGAAACGATTGGATCTGTTTTTACCCAATTAACAGTGACATAAAATGCGCCTGAGTGACTCGCTAGCATTTAGCCTAGCCATCTTCTTCGCTACAAACGGAGCTAACTGGAAAATAAGGCTTTTGCCGAACCCCGTGGGAGTAGAGACACAACATATTTGACAGCAATGCTCCGGCTTCAATTTCTTGATATTTGTGAACCAGAACGAATTCCTTTGCCAAACTACAGTCAGCAAATTCAGCGCAAACTCTTCACATCACTGACACCTACCTACAACATCCGCCTCCCCCCTCACTGAACGGTTGGAGGGGATTCAACCGAGGTAACCGCAGTCACTAAGATCAGACCCAGACATACTGTACATGTAGGGAAATTATAATTGAGTTTACGGATGGCTAAGGCCAAGCGAGGAGGGATCTGGAGAGGAACAGTTATTGCTGGTTTTCATCCCAGCCACTTCACACCTGGCTGCAGACCAATCTGAAAATAATGATACAGATCTGGACATTATTTTGCACATTATATAGATTATACTATAAGGTCTGATTTTGCCATGTTAAGTGCTATGTATATACTATCAACAAAAATGTATGCAGCATTTCTAAAAACATTTAAAAAGACTTTGAGTTTATATGTTTTTGTGATGTTGATGTGACTTTTACAGCTCTAAAAATAATAAGGTACAGAAACATGAAAAGAATTTTTACAGCTTCAACAAAACAGCAGTTATTTGAAACTTATAAAATGTGAAAATTGGTTCTAATAATCTTTTGAATGCTGAAAACGTACACAGCTTGGAGTCAGCTGGAGTCAAAATGGCAATATTAGGCAACAAAGGAACAAAGCTTTGGGAGAAGAATGCTTTTTGTTGTCACTAAGAAGGAAGAGAGGAAAGCCTGAGCTCCACTGAGGCTGATGATCCGAAGAGCTGCTTGGGAATGCTGGGATAATCCGTGCCTCTCGGAAACGTCACCGCGACGATGGAGGCAAGGGAACAGGGGCAGGAGAAGGCCAAAGGGGAGACAGAGCAATAGTGATGGAATTAATTCACTTCTTCAGACAGAGAGAGAGATGGCTATAGAATTCAACGAAGCTGTGCTCATGATATACCTGGTGAATAACTTCATCACCTTTTATTTTGGTAAGAATTAGGGCATTATAGCAGCTGGGCCAACCAACAAAACTAAAAACAAATTAGCGTAGGAATATTGTGGGTGTATTACAATCGTACTGGAGATACTGGCTCATAATGCAATTTCACACTATAGCCCCTTTTTTGTAAATGCTTCTCAACTTTGTGTCTTGTGGGGAAGTGAAAAAACCCAAAATGCAGGACTGAAAACAAAGAGAAGACGATTCAATGGAACGTTTCTGGAAGTCCACAATGGCACATCCTAATTGAACTGCCCATGACAAGTCCAATAAAACATAAGACGAAAGGACAGAAAAGTCTCCAACAGTGACCAGATCAGAGATGGAGAACTTTGTCTGGAAATTATTCGAAGTACGGGTAACTAGAGGTTGTCAAAAGGCAGCAGGCAATGGACGCAAAACAAAAAAATCCGTAATAAGTGACAATGATTTGGGTGGTGTAGCGAGAGCCTGGTGTAGAGGCAAAGCAGTCCGCGGGGTCTCAATAGGATCCGTCCATTC
>JAPMNZ010918836.1:0-12325 GCA_029875035.1 Pomatoschistus microps
ATTGAAAAACTTTGAGAGCCGGACATGCATTATACTCCTGACCAAGTTCTATAGTATATTGTTTTCTAGATCATTTTTGGATGCTGCATATGATAACAACAATAGTTTGCATCCATACAGTATATCCCAATGTAAGATAAGATAAGATAAGATAGACTTTATTGATCTCACATTGGATATATTTACATGTCACATTTGGCATGGATAGAATCACTCAAGATTTGTGCAAAAGATGTGGCTCTGGCACAGACCTTATACTCCGACATTCGGTATGTAGGATTGTAGTCCATAGAAGCAGTAGTGGAGTAGGGACTGTTGAAGACTCTGGAGGAGCTGTCCATAAATCCCCCCTGCACCACAAACAAGAGAACAGTATTATAATGACTAACCAATACAACTGTACCTTAAGACCTGCACTTTAATACATCTCAATGATGAGATTTTCAAGTCATCAAATGGCCCTAATTAAAAGACATTCATAAACCATGCTCTTTTCCAAAAAAATATTTAACTGATAACCTTAGGTCAGCAATATATACAGTATTATATATATATTTGAATTTCAAAATTAGTTTTACAGCCCCTTTATCTTGTTATTGTTTTCATTTTTATGTCCCGCCCTCCACTATTTTACCAATCAGAAAGGCCGTGATCCGGGTTGCCAAAACTGTATTTTTTAATTAGTAATATAATTTATCTTAAATATTCATTAACAGAAATATGTCAATTTGGTAGTTTGATCCCTGGAGCTTGTGGCACCGTGTGGCTCTTCACAGGACATCGTCTGAAAATTGTACCTCTAACTTTCTGACGAGTTAGCCACCCCTGTGATAGCAAAAGAATTACAAATTGGTAAAATAAGCGGGATACAGACTCAGGAGTTTGACGGTCACATGTAATCAGTGGGAATGGCGACTGACATGCACTCAGAAGTGGCAAGAAGTTTGAACCCACCAAGGTATTGTTTATGCAGTGAAAGCTAAAGTGTGCTGAGTGAGCTCACCCGGTCTGATGTGACGTCCCAGTCGCGTGACGAGAGTGATTCCAAGGAGCCTCTGTAGTTGTTCAGCCCCAGCCTGTTGCTCTCCCAGCGCAGTCTGGATCCATTCTCACCCCCTGCTGTGCCGCTGTTCAAGCTCATGTCCTGCTCTCTGGAACTTGTGCCGTTGGTCTTCACTTCATTGTTGAGAAAAAGTTGGTATTTAGGATTTGGTGAGGCTGATATGAGATGAGGTGTCGTTGGCTCGTCCTCATTACTGTTGTGCTTTGATTCTTCAATCTCCTGATGATTAACAATAATGGGGAAAATAACACATTAAACAATAAAAAGGGTCAAATACATTTATGTGTACAGCAGTTTTTATAAATGAGGTTTGGGATTTTTAATACTTAATGTAGACGAGAAGTACTACACGGCTCATGATTTATTTATTTATTATTATCAACTTAATGCGGATTCATTATTGATCTCCTAGTATGTACTTACTATTGCAGTATAATTAATAACAACATGCATATAATTTTTTGTTTGTGTGACTTCTATGGACTGGAGTTGAACCATAAATGACATGATAAGACAGAAATATCTGAATTGATATTGATTCTCTTTGAAACATCTAGTCTTAAAAAGAGGTCATGAAGGATTAGCCACTGATGTAATGTGTAAAGAAACAACAAAAGTACAATAGTAAAGCTGTATACGTGCTAGACTCTGGGTCGATACTCTCAGTAAAGGCTCACTGGCTCTTTGGAACTTAACTCATTGACTGCCATTGACGTATTTATCTGAGACTGGAGATTTCTGTCAAACTTCCCTCTATTCGACTTGGGATTACAGGAGAACAAAACTAGCTAGAAACAAACATATTTTTGCCAATGAAAGAAGACAGTCCAGTCTTTCACAATGTTCTGTGGGTCTTGAAAATCAGGGAAATCATCAAAATTGGCTTTGGAACTTCAGTCACAGTTGGTCAGTTCATCAGCTTATCTCCAGGAAACTAAACTAAACCAACTATCTAAACAAAACTAACTAACTGAACTAAACCAAAAAAGGTGTAATAGAAAAAATATGTTTTTCTTAGCTCTTTCTTAATCATACTTTTATGCATTTCTTAACTGTTTGTTAAAAGCCTAATCAGGAACAGGATTTGCAAATGATCCTGGCTATTAACCCTATTTACTTCTTTTTGGTGTCAATGTAGAAATGTACTGTCACTGTCAAAATAATAAACAAATACAAAATAAAAGATCTTCCTTTTTTCTCCGCGGCATGATGATCACGGGAATACCCTGGTGTGTTTGGACCAAGAGTGTGGTGACTGAGAAATTAATTTATTTTATCTTAAGCTTTTCTTAAGTTTTTTCTTTTTATACTAGAATTATTTTGTCAACTGTGTTGGCTGTTACTTAGGAACTGTCATTCTTGAAAAATGGACTTCATGGTTTAATAAAGATTTAAAAAATGTTAAAGTTAGGGTTAAATATTATTTGAATATTCCACTCTTTGACCTGTTCTGCTTTTTACCATCAATGTTTGCAATGATTATTAATTAAACAAAAATGTTCTCATAGGACATGTTTGACACTTGTGAATTACAAAATTACATACCATGTTCTTGTACTTTTTTTTAAAGGCCCCAGCCAAACCTGCAGGTAAAAGAAAAGAAGAAGTTTACTAGGAACATAAATTCAGGTACCTGTGTTCTACTGCTATATTATTAGGCGGCACAGTGGCACAGCGCTCTTGCGCTTCAATTCAGTTTCAGGGCACAGAAAATGCAACAAGAAAACAAAGCAAATGTGCACATTAAGTATTTTAAGTTTTACATTTAAGAACATTGGTCATCTGCCCCTTACGGACCAATGGCTCTGTGTTTTTCATCATTGCATTGTGTTTGAACGGTTTGATTCTCTGATCTGTGTTAGAGAATTGATTACTTTGTAAAGACCTCTGTTGTGATTTAGGATTCTAAAAAAAAATAATGAGAAAGTTTGCATGTATCTTGTGATTTGGATTCTAAGTATTAATATATTGCCACTCTCTTTCACTATTCTAATGACTATCCTTTCTAACAAAACAACCCACCCTCTAGGTTACTGTGTGTCCATACGTCTGTGTTGAGCTGCCAGGGACAGCTCGCATCAATATTCAAGGACAGATGTATCAGCTGAGCAACAATGGGAATAGAAATCCCTGCACACTTTTCATGTCGTCCATTGACAGATCATACCATGTGTGCGGCAAAGATCTATGTTCTTCATTAAACATATTGCAGCCAGAAAACAAATTCAGATGTCAGTATGGGACATTCCAGCAATGTGGTTGAAAAAAGAATAATTAGGCAAAATATGTAACAGAGTTTACTCCAAATGCACTGATGTAACTCAACACCCAAAGATCGAAACCGGTGCGAAACAAGGGAATAAACGACGTTAGTACCTTTCAAAACTGTGAGCCAGTGAGCAAGGCTGAAAGGAAAATAAACAGGGATCACAAGAGTAAAATCCCTGAATATTAACAAGAACATAGTGAATTATTAAAGTGATTATACTGCAGTACAAATTGTAAACAATGAGATAATAATTAGGATTTTTTCCAAATGTATACATCATAATGTGAATATGTCATATGTGTGCGACCCCTTGTGGTCTCTCCTTACCATAATGTTGAGGCTTCAAAGCTTTAATGTTTTAAACTTGTGCAGCAATATTGGAATTTCACAAGTAGATTTTAATTTTAGGGTGTCACACATTTTACATGAGCAAGGTTATTAAAGTGGTGCAGCTTTGAAGATTTTTCCCATTAGTGCTATTTACTGTAAATTGTGAAGTGCTATTTACATTATTGTGATATTTCATTCTGTTTTGGTGATATATTTGTTTGGCCAGTTCAACTTTGCCGTGTTTTTTTTTTTTTTTTCGTACAACCCCAAAAACACAACAGCAGTTATTTCTAAGGAATCTACAAAATTGATAATTTGCTATTAAAACATTAATTGGTCTACATAATAAAAGTGCGCCAGTCCTGGTCCTGGGCTCATCGGCACAGCCTTTCCGTCCATGGGGGTATATTTCTCCTTCACTGTGCTTCTAATTTTAATTCATTTTTTACAGAATAAGTAGGGTTAGTACAGGGGATTTTTTGGCTCACCATTTTGGTATGGGTAAATAAAGGCAGAATGAGAAAACATTAGCAGATTGGGAAACAAGCACAAGGAGTGCCTATAATGTAAAAGCTGTGAAACCACAATACCATGTGACTTAAGTCTTGAAAGATTGTGAGTGAATGAGTTCTGGGTGTGAGTAAGGTGTGTGTCTGGAACAGTGGCAATGTGCCAGTGGGCACACCTCAAAAATATGCAAGTATGAGGCGGGTGGGGCTTTACATAACAGAGTCAACTCTCACTTCTAAACAGAGATCAGTCACCATACAAAGTCACATGGATATATGTATATCATTTATTTAGACTCAGAGGAGTTAGCCTGGCTTTAGCCATCCGTACACTTCGCTCAATTATTTCCTTGCATGTAGCGTCTGGGTCTGGTCCCTGTGTTAGCGATTACAATCGGTTGAATTCCATCCGACCAATCAGCGAGTGCAGGAGGCGGGTGTTGTAGTTAGTTGTGGTAGACGTCAAGAGTTTGCACCGAACGAGCAGGTTGTAGTTTGGCAATGGCGAAGAATGCTTCGCATTCCGGTCTGGTTCTATCAAGAGATTGAAGCCGGAGCAAAAGGAATGTTTAGCAAAAGTAATTGCTGGCAAAGATTGTGGCGCTAATCCCCATGGGCTCCGTTAGCGGCAAAGGAGATGGCTAGGCTAAATGCTAAATGCTAACGAATCACTCGGGCGCATTACAAACGTCACGGTAAACTCAGATCCAATCGTTTCAATCTGCAAAAGGAGTTAACCCTTCACCTATTAACGGAATGTATTTGTACTATGGTGTGGTACAACCAGGTTAGGTCTAGACCAGGGGTCTCCAACCTGTAGCGCTGGAGCCACCAGGAGCTTGCCACCCCCTTCCAGGTAGCTCGCCAAAGGATTTAGAAATGAACAAATTCAATAATATACAGGATATTTCAAATTGTGTTATTCATTACCATTATTTATTATTGCAAATGCACTTACTTTGTGCACTAGTAAAAATATGTAATGATAAATACTGACTGCACCCAATATCAGGCTTGTTCACACCAACTTATCACCAATTTTTTCCCAGGGTCGCTTAAAAGAGTAGCTCTCTGCCTTTATCGTCCCGGGAAAGCTCTCTGGGTGAAAAAGGTTGGAGACACCTGGTCTAGACCATCCTGCATCCAAATGTATCAGTGTTCTTATCTTTATATTTATCTTTATGGAATAACATTTGAACATTTTGATGTTACATTCCAAAGTAGTAGGGAACAGGAAGTATTTTTGCTCAATTTGGATTAAAGGCATAGAACAGATAGACATACTATTGTCTTCGCACCAGGTATTTCTGGTAGTATTTGGGAGGTATTAGCAATAGTTGAAGAATTTGGCGTATTTGGGGGAGTAGTAGCAGCAGCAGTGGTAAAAGTATTTGAGATAAAAGTTGTTGTATTAGTCATGTCTTGTCTCGGCCCGGATTTAGATTTTGTCCAAGTTTGGTTTTAATTGGTCCTGGTCTAGGTTTTTTCCTGTGTGTGGTCTTTGGTTTGGTTTTTAGTTTATGTGTGAAGTCTGATTTGGACCTGGGTCTAGTATGGTCAGGTCTTGGTCTGGGATATGTTCTTGAGTCTGGATTTGGTCCAGGCCTGGTTTTGGTTTGGGTCTGATTTTGGTCCAGAAATGGCTTAGGAATGGTCTGGGTCTTGGGCCTGGTTTTGGTACCAATCCTGTTTTGGTGTTGATCTAGTTTTGGACCAGGTCTGGTCTTGAATCTTGTTTCTGGTCTGGTTTTGGTCCAGCTCTAGCCTGGCCTTAGCCATTCGTAAACGCCAGTCAATTATTATTTCTGTACATGTACGTCTGGGTCTGCACTCAGTCTCTGCAGTTACCTCAGTTGTATCCCATCCAACCAATCAGCGAGCGGGGGAGGCGGGTGTTGACATCAAGAGTTTGAATAGATTTGCTGGTTGTAGTTTGGCAATTGCAGCGAATGCAATAGTAATAATGTAATCCTCTCTGGTTCGGCTCCTAAATATCAAGAAATGGAAGCGGGAGCTCCTCCCCACGGGCTCCGTTAGTGGCAAAGGATTTGCAAGGCGAAATGCTAAATGCTAGTGACTCACTTGGCGCATTATATACGTCATATACGTCGGTTAACTCAGATCCAAATCTGCAGAAGGAGATAAAAGGGATCTGTTCTCATTATGTTGGTATCTTGTGGTCTCTTTTGGTGTTAAATAAAACTAATTTTCATCTTAAGCGGTTTCTATCTAAAAAATCACGCAAAAAAGTTTGCAGAAAAATAACCGCTGATGTCAAGACTAGAAGTAACGTCTCGACTCCAAGCAGAGGATACCAACGAGAGCTCAGTGGTTCCACCTGAGATTAGAGTGGTTGTGGCAGTAGCTCTAAGAACGAAGGAATAGATAACCACGGACATCACCACAATGCAGAGAAATGTTAAGACGCTTAAAAGGGACTACCGTGAAATGAAAAATCACAACGGCAAAAGTGGGCAGAACCGAAAAGTCTTAACCAAATGGATACAATTTACAAACATTGGCAAACACCAGCTACACCGGTCGAGAAGCCGCCTTGCCGCAGATCCAGATGTTGAGTCTGAAAGAAATGGTGTACATCTTCAATCAAATGCAAAAGCATCTGGTCTTATACTGAATGTGCCTGTCTAGTCTAAAAACAGGTGAAGTAGTGTTGATGTTATGTGTCATATCTAGAGAGTGAATCATGGATTCATGGTTCAATAAAGACAGTCATTGTGTTCGATACTGAAGGCTGGGTTGAAACTCGGACAGACTGTTTTTGGTTAGAGAGTGAAAGCACACATTTCGGGTGACACCATCGAGCTCACGCTGGGGTCCTCTCCTCAGTTTGGTTAGGACTGTTGCCTTCTCTGGATTAAAACATTTGCTGAACTCAAAGAGCGTAGGGACTGCTGTTTAAGCTCTTCTTTCGGTAACCTTCATTGCTGCATCCCGGGGCCATGCAAAATACACCCAATTTAGGGAAATCCTTTTTTTTTTTCTCTACCGTCTCAATTGTGTCACAGCAGAAGCAATGACGTGAACACTAAAGCCAGAATTTCGACCCCTAAAACTACGTCATCAATTTTTTGACCAATCAGAGGCGTTCATATTGAAAAAATGTGTTTTATTGATTTATTAATTATCAATAACAAAAACACGTTGCTGAGATGGGAAATTCGTGTTTTTAATCTGTTTTATGAAAGAATAGTTTTTAACCCCTCTTATTTTTGATTTGTTTAACGTTTTATTAAAGCCATCATTTTCGTAGTTTGGCACTTTGGGCTCATTTCCTTTTTCCCACGTGACATTCTATGACTTGTACAGAGTGATCAGTTGGAGCAGTAGCATCACTGAGAGGGACAGAAAAAAGACACAGAGCAGCAGGTGGGGGACAAGAGGGTCCTGGACAAACTAACGTCAATGCTGGACCATGACTGTCACCCTCGGCAGGACACTTCAGTGACAGAGTGATTCACCCTTGCTGTGTGGAGGAGAGGTTCCACAGGTCTATCCTCCCTGCTGATGTCAGACTGTACAATGAATACTGCTAACCTGACCTCACATTTCATGCATCCGTGCAATAATGTTGAAGTGTGCGATATGGGACCATGTGTCCCTCGTCACGTTTACTTGTAGCACAGAGCTTCATGCAGATTACATCAAGTCTTTTCACTATGAATATTTGAACAGAGCTTATGATTAATTACTTGCTCCAGCATAATACAAACTTATCTATAGATGCATACTTCTTAACCACAGAGTTAACTTAACTAAAGATATAGGTTTTATTTTTCAAGTATAGAGTTGTGCTATACTCAATATTCATATCGCCTTGCCTTGCCTCCTCATAACTACTATTCTGCAACTTGTACCGCAACACTGAGATTTCCCCACTATGGCACGGATAAAGAATCTCTTTTCATGTTTCTATACAGCTGTTTCGCTGCTCAATAAATGTCAATACCCTACCATTTGCTACCTTTGCATGTTATACCTCACTCATATAGCCTCAGGAAAGCATATTTATGTTGCTCTAAACAAGTCAAAACATAATTATCTGCAGCTCTTCTTGACCCCAGCTTTTGTCCAGACCTTCATCATCTGCAGCTCGCATTGACCTACAGCTCTATGACAATATGGATCACATTATGGATCGCACCTTTGGATGGCGTGACCATAGAATGATAGAACTGGGAAGCACAGAGGACGCAACTTTCTTTTGGCTGTTTCGCTGTGTAAGCACTAATCGGATCATATCGAAGACATGGGAAATTTCAGGTTAGCCTCCGCCATGATGCTCATTTACCTCAGCTGTCTGTGCTAACGAGAGACCTGTAGATTTTCTCAAGAAAGTGGGGGGCAGTGGTCCGCTGTGATTGGTCACAATCTGGTCCCGTAACAAATTCTCTTCCGCGTTGCACGAAATAATGTTACACTCCAGTACAAACCTGCACTACTTTTGCTTCAAAAGGACGTATATCCCAAATCACTGCATGGGCATGGATTGAATTTCCCTAATGATTACAAAAAATAAAGTGAGGTAATCCAGCTTTAAACTACACCCTGTAAGATGAGGTACCACTAAAAGTACTGTAGGGTTATACAGGACATTTTCTCATAGACCTCAATGTTAACAAAAACAGCATGTCCTCAGCTGTCACAATACCCACAACATTCTCCATACGTATTCAAACAACCCTCAAACTCTTCCACATGCACATAAACTGTATATTTAAATAGCACCATCACATGTTTTCAAAAGTGAAAGAGAGAAAACCCCACTCAGTCAATCATCTCTCGATTCGAACAAGTATTTCAAATATTATGATGAATGTTGTGGTCTGATTTGAAAGCTTTATACAACATTTGCTGCTAATTCTATTTGTCATTTTGTTTTTAATCTCTGAGAACCACCTACAAGAAACTCTAAAGTTGGAGTCATGAACACTTATGATACAAGACAATACAAACATGTGCGCAAGTTCCTGTTCTTTTTGCTCGCATCCAATATGGACTCAATCTGAGATTCAGATGTCTATCATTTGTTAGTGTGGTCTTTCACATGATGTTTTTTTCATTACACCATAACACACCCAGAAGACTTAAACCACGACCATTTTTCTCACAGCAGCAAGCATGCAAATGACTGTGTTAATTATAACCTTTAGGAATGATATCACTAAGTCCAATCACTATCACGATTACTTATAATCTATACTTTTAGTGGAGCTGAGAATACAGTTAACTACTCTCATATGCTGCTAAATATACTTGTTACGTAAAGTACTACTAGCTGGGTAAGTAAACCTAAATCTGTACACAAGTGCTAGACTTGTATTGTGTACTTTGCTACATTTGACCATGGGCATATACAGTATGTATGCTGAACTAAACAATTACGTATCATGACAGACTTACTGATCTGCTGCTGCTCCGCGCCCTCTGAAACAACAGAGATCTGTCAAACTGGTTTGTCTTTTAAGCTGCATGTCTGTTGAAGGCCCAGCCTACTCCTCCCTTTCCTCTGCCTAATGCCGGCCAGCAGTCCCTCTAATGGAGCAGTCATTTTTTGTTGTTCAAATTAGTCAAACTAAACAGACAATCAAACACACACAGGTCCAGGGCAGAAACAAAATATGTAACATTAAAATCTATGTGGGATTCTGTGCACAGGCTATTATTCAACAGAAAAATATAAAGATCTATTCCAACGATAAAGATTGTAATCGCCAATACTTAAAGAACTGTATTAAGCACAAACAAGTTGCCTTTAAGAGTGAGAATCCCCCGGAGGTGAAGGAGAATCCAGAAGGAAATTAAGTATCTGTGGGATACAGTCACAAGAGTAACCAGTAGTGATGCTACGATCCGTGACGAATAACTCAGGAGTGTTGGTATCAACCTTGCTTCAAACAAAAAATATATCTTAAGTTAAGCTGCTGAGCATCTGAAGCTGAAAACATGTTGGAGGAGTTGGAGGAATTGAGAAAACAGTTGGTTCCAAACAGAATACTCTATTACTACTTGGTGAACCAAGGTGTCACACCACAGCAACTTGTTAAATTCTTTCATTGCATTGCTGCTAAGGACTGCTAAGGTCTGCCCAGAGCAAATATACCTTGTAATAAGTAACAAGGAAGGTCAACTGGGTCAACAGCCAATCAAAGTGGAAGGAGACCGGTCCACAGAGTGGGCATTCATCAGCCTGTCACTGAAGCAAAACTTAGGCTGCTCATAGTTTTGCATTAGTTTATGTTTGATCCGATTTGTACCTTTGATTGATCTGGAAATTGCTTGACTATACTGCTGTGATCACATGTTTCCTGATGTTTTGTTGTGGCTGCTTTAAACTGCAGCAGTGCCCCCCATAGTAATGCAATAATAAATCATAAAATACAATTTTTGATCAAATGTATAATGTAAAGAGTAATATATAAAATATCGTTGTCTAGTCTTTTAAGCATTAAACCACTTGCACCACTCCCAGGGTGGCAGATAATCTTTCTATTGGGGTTTCATGAGGTCCTGGCACATTACAGACAGGGCAAGTCTGAGCAGAGGCTAAATGATATCATCATACCTGTGTGTGTAATCACAGATGAATGTCATGGGCCACATCAGATTACTATTCTAACAAACACTTCCACACCCAGAATAACAAGTCCACACCAATATATGTATTAAAGTGACATGCTTGTAGACACTTTTATTCTCTGACGTAAAAAAGTGTGAGTCGTGTAGTGCGGTGTCTTATTGGTGTAGAGCCCATTGCTTCATCCAGGCATTCCTTGATGCTAAGTATTACGTGTAATTAAGTGTATTGTGAAAATGGCTTTCCCACACTCCCAGAAGGCACAGTATGTGCCCCCTCCACTAATGAACCCATACAATACTTGAGAAAAAGGAGGATATGTTTGAAGGTTAAATGTCTTAGGGATAAAAGTAGTTGAAGTATCCAAATAATATAATTGCATGATTTAAGGCCAACTACACCCTTTATGTTTGTCTTTTATTTCAAAATATGAATTATTTAAACAATTTTGATTATTATAAATAATGAATTATTTAAACAATTTTGTAACTATCTAATAAATTGTGAAAACCATGTTCCTGGTTTTCTCTGGTTTTCACATGCATGCATTCTTGGTTTCTGTCAAAATATGAGTCATTTCATCACAAAAAATAAAAGATGTCTTCTATTGGGAGGAAGACTGCATTATGTCTGAATTGTTCACGTTATTTTACAATGCTTATCTGTTTGTACATATATAATACATTAAGAAAAACAGAAAGTTCCTAACAGGCTCATAACTCGCCTGCATTCCTGACGCTCATTGCTGCTATCAGTAAACACTTTTGAGAAAATGCAGTGTCCATGACGACATACAGTAGGTAGCAAGTATTTGCCCCGCTTCAGCTTTTTTGACATTTTGCCATTCAAGGACCACAAACATAAATATTATTGACTGAAATGTAATGTGGAAAACACACTAAGGGTCATACAGTCTTACACATAATTTGGCTCCAACAACAACAACGAGACTGATGCCAGATGAGAGCTTTTCCAAGTGAACCCAAGTAGGGCTTGAGTGGACACTACGTGCAACATGCACAGAGAGTCTTCTACTGTTTGGGGCCACTGCGTGGGGGCAGCTGATAAAGTAAACACTGCAGGTGAGAAGATGAGCCACAACATGCTACTATAAAAGGATTTATTATTTTAAACGTGACACAAAATTGCAGACCACAAGCTGAGGGCGCCCTAACTCTAGGCCCCTTTAGCAAATATAGCTTTATATGTTTAATTTTCACTCACTGTTGGCCCACCAGCCTATGGAGCCCGACCCCACCCTCAAATGGAAGTAGGACATATTGGATCACACCCGGGGTATAAACAGGCTTTTATGGTTTAGGGGGGGGGGGGTAGGAAAAAAACTTACATTATCACATTGGCCTAAACTGTTAAGGAAGTCAGCCAAAACATTTTGGCAGTCTTAAAATCATAATTTACCTTTTTTGTACACTGAATAACTTAGTGTGGCACTGTTGCAAAAAGAAGCCATTTTTACATGTAAGTATGTCATCTTTATTTTAAATAGCGGCTTTCACAGAGACAGTCACAGGGCATTCAAATGTTGTGGCCATTTTTTC
>JAPMNZ010918907.1:0-10914 GCA_029875035.1 Pomatoschistus microps
GTGTGTGTGTGTGTGTGTGTGTGTGTGTGTGTGTGTGTGTGTGTGTGTGTGTGTGTGTGTGTGTGTGCGTGCGTGTGCGTGTGCGTGTGCGTGTACGTGTGCGTGTGCGTGCGTGCGTTTGTCTTTCTATCTCTCTCTCTCTGCGTCTCTCTCTCTCTCTCTCTCAGCTTCAAAATTGTGAACATATAAAGTGCAGGGTCATTCAACAACCACAAGATATTATACATATAGAGAGACCAAAAATAATATTACAACACGATAAAAGGCTGTTTTGTAACTATTAGTATTAATGTTGGTTAAATGCAATAACTTATTCATGTAGGCGATAGTAAACAAATAAGTTAAGACACCCAGGCTTTAATTCAAGATACAGGCCCTATAAGGCAATCAACCTCACAAATACTATTTTTACTTTTGTCTTACCACTTTTTACGTGTTTTTGTGTGTGTGCGTGCGTGTTTTTAATTAATATAATGTATCGTATTGATCCGTTCCGGGTTTTTTTGTATTTATCATTTGCTTGAATATGAAGAGTCCTTTTGGGAAAACAGATATATCTTCTTTGTTATCGGCAGTAAATGTGTATCTTTTCACAAAACTACTCGTAAAAGGCAAATCGTATAAGCCTTTCAGATATATATATTTTTCCCATCATGGTACTTTTTTGTTTCTTCTTGCTATGGAACAAAAACCCGTCACAGAAATGCCACAGTATTCTTTTGCACAGTACAGTAGCAATCCTCACTTTTAACACCATCAATATTCGGGTAATTATTCTTGCCCGACTTCAAAGAGAATATAAAAATCCACACAAATGTTTTCCCTTGCACATTTGTAAAGTCCTGGTTCCTCTGACGGTCTCAATGGGAAGAGCACACATCCCCGGGCCCGCACGGAGCTCCAGGCACATCCACTAATTAGGCTATTTCCACAAAACCTTATTGGATAACGTCATTAACTGCTACTTTTCATATAGTCTAAAAAAAGATCAAGAAATATGCGGAAGAAAAAGTAGACCTAAATCATGAGAAAGTGTTAAATATCGTATAAACTTAAATAGTTCCTTTCCATACGTGCCATTAGAACTAAAAGACTTACAATTTCCCCTTTAAAAAGTTGTTTTGTGAAATCCAGGTATATTTTAGTGCCATACAAATAAAGTTTCACCGCTTATTGAGCAAATCCTTGTATATTTACTGCCAATAACAAAACATAGGACTATATGCAACTTGTTGACAAACTTTCAGTCATAGAAAAAAACTATTGCGTAAAAAACAAATACACAAATGCAACCATGTCATTTACAAATAAGATATTCATCGAAGTGTATGGAAATAATACTTACTTTTAAAAATGGTTGGAAAAAGTTTATCTGAGGCCAGTTTCGCGTCTTTTCCCAGAGGCTCCGCGCGCGCACGCTCCACCGCTAAGACTTGGACTATAGCTCCTCCTCCGCATTTCTCTGTTTTATACCAATTTAGAATTAATATTGCATTGTCATGACTTAATAATTGGAACCCCCCCTGTAACCCAGTGACACGGTTGCATCCATAATTTACAGCAGGCTAATTAACCAGGAAAGAACCATTTACAGGCGCGCGTAAAGACCAGGCGGGTTTGAGCCAGGCCTTGTCTTTCAATGGAGCTTGTACCATAAATAAGGGGGAATATTTGACACCGACTGAGAAATAAAGGGTTTGTGGATGAAACAGAGGCAGCAGGATTGCTAAAGAATCAGAGAAAAAATACAGAGGGTACAGAAAATGGTAAAAAAAAACTGGTTAACCTGCAGTCAAAAAGCATGTGTCTATAGAGAGATACTCAAGTAATCAATGCTTAGAAAATAACAAATTATTTATTAAGAATTCCACACATTTTCAAGTATACAACAGTGAAGAAAAATAAATATTATAATAGACTAAATTGGTGTATCGTATCTGGGCTGTAGAGCTCCAAAACACATCAAAATACTCATATAAATATAGCAGCAGCCACAACCACGCGGATTATGTGCCCCGTAGACATCTGTGTGATTCTGTTTATATTTAGTGCGTTAAATCCTGTGATATTGTGTGTAAAATTATGTTTACAGTTCACTATACACAGAGTAAAGGGGTGTGGGGGTATATTTGATTGTCGTCCAAACACAGTGACGGTCCCAGTCCTTTCCAAACACGATCATAATCCTTAATAAACACGACTCAGAATAAACTGCATTTAAAAGTGGTCGATGCCCTCGTGTTTCCCCAAACACAGACAGAAAGAGTGCGGACAAGATAAAAACCCACCTCCCGCTGATCGTCCCTGTGACAACTCAAAAGTGCAACAAGATAAGTCCTTTGGAGATGCTCCAGTCCAAACGGGGGAGCGGCTCAATAATGTCCTGTGACTTAGGCTTTTATTAATCACTCGATCAAAAATGTATTAGGCTATTTTATTCATGAAGTGTGGAAGTCAGTGCGCAGCAGAGTATTTCATCCTTTTCTGCTTCTGCCGCTGGTTACAAAACCACACTCGAACCACGTTCTTTTTCAGGTCCAGTTTCTCTGCGATGGCTGCGATTTTCTCAGAGGAGGGCCGCGGCTGGATGGCGAAGTACGCCTCCAGAGAGCGCTTCTCTGGCGCCGCGATGGAAGTGCGTTTCCGTTTGCGTTCGTTACCGTTGAAAAGGTCCGGTTTGCTGCTCTTCTCCCGGTAAGCTGCCTCTGCCTCCTCCAGCCAGGCCTGCAGCACGGGCTTCAGCGCGATCATGTTGTTGTGGGACAGAGTCAGGGACTCGAAGCGGCAGATGGTGCTCTGGCTGAGCGAGCCCACTCCCGGGATCTTCAGGTTGGCCAGAGCTGAGCCCACATCCGCCTGTGTCACTCCAAGTTTGATCCTGCGCTGTTTGAAGCGCTCCGCAAACGCCTCCAGCTCCCGGGGATCCGACTCCACGTCGCTGACCATGCCTGCGTGCACAGAGAGAGAGTGCGGGTGCGCCATGGAGGCCATGGCCTGGTGCAGCTGGCCCATGGTTTGCAGGTGGTGGTGGTGGTGGTGGTGTTGGGGGGGCTCCGGTGCTCCCATCAGGCTGTTGGAGAGGTGCTCCAGCAGGTCCCCGGCCTCCAGGCCCTGGCCCACGTGAGAGTGGTGGTGGTGGGAGATGGGCACGGTGCTGGAGGAGGGGGCTGAGGTGCAGGGGACACTGCTCATGGTATGGTAAGTCACGTCTGCTTTGAACGCGTGGCTCTTGCCGTGAGAGACGATGCTGTCAGCCGC
Organism: Pomatoschistus microps; assembly: GCA_029875035.1. Taxonomy (NCBI): domain Eukaryota; kingdom Metazoa; phylum Chordata; class Actinopteri; order Gobiiformes; family Gobiidae; genus Pomatoschistus; species Pomatoschistus microps. Next base: position 3,259 of record JAPMNZ010918907.1, read on the forward strand.
CGCCAGAGCCTCTGCCCGCGCCAGCAGGCTCTCATCAAAGCCTCCGAATATATTCCCCTGCAGCTGCAAGCGAGAGGAGAGAGCATACTGCAAGTCAGTGGGGAATAGTGTCAGCAGCCCGCGCTTACCAGCTTAAAAACATTTTTTTTTTTCCAAAGAGAGCGCAGAGGAGCTCCTCAAAGCGCAGGTCATAAAAATTAATATGAAGCAAGAGCATTGCTTGAATTGACATGTGTGAGAGGGAGGGGGCACAGACACAGAGGAGAGAGAGATTTTTCACGAGAACAAAGTCTAAACTGCTCTTCTTCACCGGGTCACGGGGAGTCTGCACGTATCTTGAAGTCAGAACACGTCCAGACCCCCGCCTCAGACTCGGACCTGTCACACGGGATCACAACGGTCACGTACCTGTGGCCCGGACACACACACTCTGCGCATGCTCTCCGCACCCGCGTGCAGCCCGGGGTACTTGGGCTCGTGCAGGGCCGGGTGCATGCTGAAGTGCTGTTTTCCGTTCATGGTCATCATGGTCCTCCGGGTCCTCCGGGGATCCTCCGGGATCCTCCTGCAGCAGCACGCGCACCAAGGCCCCAGGCACGCGGACGCACGGCGACACTGTCCCACGTCCTGCGCGTGACTCCGGTCACCGACAATGAGCTGTTGCCGCGGCGGGACAGCGCCTCGGCACCCNACCCTGCTCAGTTTACAGGAGCCAAAGTGTGTGGGCCTCTGCGCAAGCGTCAAGCGCAGCTCCGTCTCTAGAGCTCTTTTCATGGCTTCTGTCTTTCCTGAACTTTTAATCACCATCGTAACCTTACATTATGACGTCACTTCACCTGTCTTTAGCTTTGCTTCAAGAACCCAAACAAGTCCAGTATCAGTCTGAGCTGTGCTTTGGAGATAATGTGAGGACAAGGAGCAGAGTGTGCAGCGGGTTCAGCACCATGGACAGAGCCCGCAGTCCGCTCTGCTCTCTCCGCGGTGCTGAAACTAGACACAGAAAAACATGGAGCCAGTATCAGGGTCATTGTGATGAGTTATTCTTCAGGATTATGATGGATCTGTCAAAGTAACCAGCCTCAAGCTAAATGCAACATCTGAAAGTCTTCCTTTACAAAATCCAGTACAGTTGTGATGTAGATACGTATTTAACTAATTGCACCAGCATCAACAAACCTGAGGACAATCTATTTTGACTGATCAAACATTCTCAAATACGCAACACTCATCAAATTATTATCTCTTTACCTGAGACTCATATTGATGAAAATAGGAAGTCATTGTTTTTCTTTTCTGTGTCTGTTGGTCTGTTTTGTGTGGTCCAGTTAACAATGTGTTTTCCTTCTGATTGAAGCATAGACTTTCCTTTTTGTTTTGTATTTATATATCAGGTCTATATCATTATGCATTACTCTATGACCTGTTATATCAGTGTTCCCCAACCTTTTTCATTGAGAACACTCATATGACACACAACAAGATAAAACTTCAACAAACATAAAACTCTGCAGCCTTTATCAACACCGAAAGTCATTCTCATTAAAGAGTATTATATAGAATTCAAAAAAGTCTTTCTAATCTCCCTCCATTATTTTCTTTTCACTTCATTTGGACTCAAAGCACGCTAACATTCCACGACACACTGGTTGAAAAACACTGTGATATATTATGTGTTTGATTTGCTAATATTGCTTCCTTCCTTCACCACGACCGCTGTTGTAACTTTGGGGCAATTTCATCTTTCTGTTTCATCCTCACTGTCCCCACTGTCAAAAATGGCCACAATGGGGGCCAGAGCTTTTAGCCACTCTTCTCCCAAACTCTAGAACACTCGACCAATTCACCTGCGACATTTTAGACATTTTCAAAACACATCTCAAAACCAACCTTTTTCAAACTGGCTTATTCTTTGTACATTCTACTCTGTACTTTTAATATTGTGTGTGATGTTTTTAAAAGGCACCATGAAATAAAATGAATTATTGTTATATTCAAAAGAGATACCATATGTTCTTATTAATAGTGTATATATCTGCCCCTTATGGTCCAACGGCTCTATGTGTTTTTCATTCAATGGTTTTGTCAAGTCCTCAGAGAAAACTACTGTTGCTATTTCGCCAAGAATACATTGAATTATTGCGTTTCTCCTGTAGAGCACAGAGCGGGTTTTTTAGCGCTGGTCTTTTCCCCAGGGCTGGTCTCTGTGAGCTGAGGTCAGAGGAGCAGGGGATGACACGCAGAGCTCCATCTGATCCACCTGCTCCTCTCCTGTTCCTCAGACCTTCAATTATTCAGCGACAGAGCAGCTTCCATTACCCTCTGCATGTGCTTATTCATTACCCAGATTAAAACAGCGCACGTCCTTCCTCTCGGCGCAGACCTGTTGCACTGGTGAAAAAAAAAAGAAAAGAAAAAGACAGCTGTATATGTATATTTTTCATAGTTGAATCCGCTCATTACTGAATATGAAGTCAAACTGGGCGCCGATTTCACATTTTATGGTGCGTCTTTTGTGCCTATTGAAGGAGGTTCCGGTTCAGGTGACTTAATGTGTACTCATCCATCCATCCATTCTTTTTCTTCCGCTTTATCCATTGCTGGGGGCGGCTGTCTGACCTCCCGATAAGTGCATTTGTATCCATAGATTTTGTTTCGTTTTGCAGCAGTAAAAATAAGTTCGGCATCGCTATTGGAACATTCTGAACAAGACAGGACCCAGGTTTAAAACATTCACACATTCACATGGCATTCTGAATGAATTACGTTTAAAAAAGGGAAGATAAAAAAAGATTGTTGTTATAATATTAATATAATCTCTAGAAATGTCACGGGTAAAGCTGCAACTTAAAGTCCAGATACGTGTTCTACTAATTGACGCTCTGCAAACTACTTCAACATTTTTTATTGCATATTACAGTTTATCGAGCATCCCACCAAATTAAAGACATTTATTCTAATTTAGGATTTTTTTTTGAACAAACCCCTTTAGCATTCTCCATGTATACAGTATATTTTTCTACTAATAAACTCACCTTCTGAGAGCCATTTTATTGTTCTATCCTGGTTCTATTTAGCTGCATACAATACAACTGAAGGATTGGGAGGCACATTATCTGAGTGGCTAGCGTTATTTTTCGAATCAAACTTAGGAAAAGGGCCTGTCTGAGTGGAGTTTGCATGTTCTCTCTATGTCTCCAACGCTTTCTTCCAGGTTCTCAGATATTTCCCTACCACTAAACCATGTACAAAACTTGCAATGATTATGAATTTGCTTTTAATCAGCCTTATTAGGCAGGACAAGTATAAACAGAGATTAAATATTATCTTTAAAATACTTTGGTATACCCACTAGATCTGGGGTCTCAATCCGGTTCCAGAAAGGGCCATGTGGCTGCAGGTTTTACTTCCAACAGTTAAAAACTCCACCCATTTCCTCAGGTGAGTCCAGTTTTAACCTGAAGATTTGAGGAAGTGGGTGGAGTCATCTGTGCTCCTGCTCAGTTTGGAACTGTACTGCACTAGATAATTTTAAAGTGCTAGTAATGGTGATAGTGGTGGGATTACAGGTAAAAGTAGAGCTAGTAGAGAAACAATTCAATCATTATTCTTTAAAATTCTCTAAAATAATTAAAAAGTAGGCTACTGTACAAAAACCTGCGGTCTACATGAAGAATGCATGAGTTGTTCTCGCCCCGCTGCTCTGTGGCTTTGATAATAGCTGTCACACACAACGATAACATCTATATTTCAGCTTGCATTGTTTACAGCTCTGTCACTTGTGCTTCTCACATCCTGCAGAGTGAGAAGGACATATTTTATTAAGACTGAGTGAGTGCATCGTGATCTGACAGAAGAAAACGGTTGTATACGGCGCCACCAGATCAACTCATATTTTAGTCCAGTCGCTCACTCACCAGGCCTGAAATGCATTCCACATGATTGGTTATTTAAAGCTGGGGTCCCTAACTTTTTGTTTGTTTCATAATAACAGAAGTAGTCTTAGGCCGATGACGGTAACAAGTTGTGAACAAATCAAGACCACATCCGACTGGCAGTATCTTACTAAAACACTTTATTATCTCTTACAAACTGAGAGCTGAGGGCTTCTACTTTTGCTTTCACTGAAAAGGTTGATCTTAAGATGTGACAGAGGAAACTAGTGATGGAACCAAACTGTTGAAATCTAAGAAATATGGAAGCAATTACTTGTATAGTTTCAAAGTAAGGTACCCCAGCTTTAATAATAATTGAGTTTTATTCATTGTGATACTAAGTCACTGATATGACTAAATACAATGTTAGACTTGTGTATGAGTCTTTCTTGTGTATTTTTTAGTTCAGATTTCTGTCCTCCAAGTTGACTGCTGTAGTGATTTAGGGCTATACACTAATACATTGAATAGACTAAAAAAAAAGTTTTCATAGCCTGAAGCTGTAGAATCATGAAATGTCCTGGGTTCGAGTCCATCCTCCAGGAGTTTTTCCAACGACAAAAAACATGTAAAATAGTTGCCCATAACCCCCTCCCAGACTCCACTCTGGCCTCCTGTTCGGGTCAGGACTCAGTGAGACTTTCCTGGTAAACTTTGTCAAAATGACCCACCCCAAATAATAAAAAATAGAAGAAAATACCCCAAATTCAGCTCTAAATTACACAGGACTGGTCAAGTAAGCAAAAAGAAAATATCAGCTTGAAAAAAAATATATATATATTTTTTGATCAACCCGACAAGGGCTAAAAGAAAATAATAAGTGACTAGGTCTTACTGATGTTGAATTAAGGCCAATTTCATCAGGGGGTAACATAAGATTATACATTTGCTTTATATGTTAGAGGGAGGTTTTCCTTTTGTCGATGTTGTCTTTTAGAAAAAGACAGACATGTACTTTCTTTATGTATTTTACGCTGTCGTAAATGTGATATACAAATAAAGTTGACATTCTTATGTGACTGGCTCTATCTTTTTTTCAGCCCTTTGAGATGCCTTGTGTATGAATTGTGCTATACAATAAACCTGCCTTGCCTATGTGTTGCTCAGTCATACTTTCACTTTCACATTTTATGCATAAAAAAATAAAAATGGGGTCAGTGCGAAAAAAAACGTGAATGAAGAAATAACGGACACCACACAGAGTTAAGAGTCATGTTATCAGGAATGCTTTGGCTTGCCTTTTTCTTTTCATTTAAATGTCAAAATGTAAAATATTTTTTCCGTATATATTTTCCTTTGAGCCAATCAACAATCTTTTTTTTTAATCTTTTGAATTTTCTTTTTTTTCCTTTCGTCTTTCAAGCATCCCATTCCTCCCTCTTTATTGCCCGACGCAACCATGCTAGTAAATTAGAAATCCATTTTTACAAACAAAATACATGAAGAAAATACATCCACATCTTGCAAATATAAACAGTAACATATCCAAAAAACTATGATCCAATAAACATATTACACATTTTTACACCATCCTGATAGTAGCACACGGTGTTTACAAAAAGTGAATCCAAGACTTTGTGTCGTTCCAGACAAGAGCCCTGCCTGCGTATGTTACAGAGAATCAGCCTGTGATGTTATAATCACTCAAATCTAAATATTAACAGATGCTATGCAGAGTTTCAGTCGACGTGGAGGAGAAGTATTTGGTGTCGTCCGTGTCTCGCCAAAAAAAGCAAAAACATGACAAATATTCCACTGAAAAGAGGGAGACAGAGTTATGTTTCGCGTTCCTCTTTGATTATGTTGACGTGGTATTGTTCCTAACCCTGGAACACACGCTTGCAGAACACGGTAGAGACGTCAGAAGGAAATACATATATATATATAAAAAAAGAAGAGTGCGCATGCTGAAGCCGGACACTTGAGAATAATGTGGAAAGTCTGATGGTTGTGATGTTGCTCAATATCCTGAGGGTTTGTTGGATCAATTTAGAGAAACAAATGTAATAATAAAACAATGGGACTGGTGTTTAGAAACTGTGAAGCCGAAACAATCCAGCGTTTGATTTACTGTTCTGTAGTCGGCGAATCCAGATCTTTGTAAAGACCTCAGAGACGACTGCTGTTGTGATTTAGGGCTAAGCGAAATTACAAAAATAAATTAAAAAAAGGTTTGAGAACACTCTTTATGAAGCCAACGGGGATCAAATTGCAGAAATATCAAGACTCCAGAATATGCCTTACGTTTTTGACCTTTTTTTAATGGGTAGAATAAGCAAAAGTTGGGTATCAACAGTTCCCCCTCATGCAGAGTTGTGACGTAGCTCACAGGGTTGTTCTTTAAATTTGGTGAAATGTAAAAAAGGAATTTGGTGGTGGTGTTTAAAGACAATGAGGCCGTAACAATCCAGATGTCTCCGTGATGTGAGTGAACAAAACGTTACACTGAATCCAAGTAAAAATCCTTTCCACAGTATTCTGATTTCAAATGCGCACGTACAATGTTAATGTCCTATGTCTTACACCGTCAACACAAATCAGGAGCCGTCAATTCAAATGAGCAGAGACACTTTTGCGTTTGTAATTCCACCGTCTGTCATTTAACACAACCAAAAGATACAACCGTATTACTCTAGCATTTACAAAATGTACAAAAGTAAGTGTTAACTCTTGTAAAAATTCAGCAGTTTGCTGATTGTAAGGCAAAATTATATATATATATATATTAAAATCCACGATTACATTCAACCCCTGGTCTTCTGCCCCTGTCCTATCAGGCTTTCAGAGTCTAGAAAACAAGATTACAGAAGAGTGGCACACGCTCTCGGCACTAGACTATTGTGGAAAGCGATGATCATCAGTAGTTTTTTCCCCCTGAAATGTGAGGTACATCATATTCACCATTTGACACAAGTTCCAGATTGGCTTGAACCGAATAAAAGAAAGTGTAGTGTTAATGTGAGGTGCTAACAATAGTGGTGCAAGAGTTGCTGCAAATCATGAACCCACGTCTGCCGGAGTAAACCCACCGACTTTGCCACAATATTCTGATGCGCCGAGAGCCACAGCGACGGGAAATGAATGCTTCCTAAAGAAACGTATCCAAACGGGTCTATTGCACTGGAATCCTTCTGTACCTGCAGCTTCATGGGAGAGTATTGAAAGGGGCGCATGCAATTTTGGCCAAATAAAAACGACAAGCTCAACGGTGAGATGGACAAAAGATTATCATTTGTTTCTTTTGAGTGGCCGAACCCAACCGACTGGTGCGGCGCCGTGCACTTGTGGAAAAATAAAAACTCTTCTCATTTGAATTTGTGATGGAATGGGCGTGTCCCTAAAACTCAGGACGAGAAAAAAAAAAGAGGTATTCTTCAAAAATGGCGTTTAAATACAGTGTATGTATAAAAATACCTATTCACAGTAGACACAAATGTTGTGCATTACTGGTTAGTACACTGGAGCGTACTGCATCTATGACCACAGCTTTCCTCTCAAACAAAAGTGAGATCTCGTTTTCGGTTTCGTCTCGGTCTTTTGACGCTCTCGCCACGGCCTGAAATATCACTTCAAAAATACTGAAAACAAAGCCTTCTCCTCTCTGCCCTGCCCCTCCCCCCCCTAGACACTATCGCCTCCAAGATCTGCTCTCGTATTCGTCATCTTCGTCGTCATCCTCCTCCTCTTCCTCCTCCGCCAGATACGAACCGCTCTCCTTCTGTTG
>JAPMNZ010918907.1:11061-23078 GCA_029875035.1 Pomatoschistus microps
GCTCATAAAAGTGGAATCTTTGGACGGGGATTCCAACCGACCATTTAGCATCTATAGCAGGGTTATTCAACTCTGTCCTCAAAGAAAAGCAGAGTGCAGGATTTTCATTCCAACCAAGCAGGAGCGCACTAGACTCCACCCAGTCTGGTGTGCTGCTGCTCGGTTGGAATGGAAACCCGCAGCCACACCCGCCCTTTGAGGACCAAGTTGAATACCCCCTGACCTGAAGTATGCGACATCAATGATAATAGACTGTGCGGAAACATGAGAGAAATCATAATCTTTGTGTGATAAATCAAATTCTAGTATCCAAGCATTTTTTGGGGCAAAGAGCAAACATTCCAACCCCACCCCTTTTTCTGGCTTAATATTTTAGTAAAATTATTAAAATTATGTGTGGTGGATGGACAGTTTACAAATCAAAAAGTCAGTTATTTCAGGTATGGTTTCTTTTAAAGGGGCAGTATGTAATATGCACTATGAGTGGTCTAATCCAGTTCGAGAATCGCTCCTATGCACTTATTACTGATGCAATCCACCTGCTGGGGTTGTGTATTACGTACGACAACTCATTTATGTATTGGCTTCCATTCAAACAAACGTGTGGTTGTGGTAGTAAGTGACTGAAGATCTAAACTGAAAATTGGCAAAAGCAGTTGAAAAGCTAACAAATGCTAACTGCTGGCTAGTAAACAGTGTGTTGCTAGGTTACGAGCACTAATCTTTTGTAGAACACCAAACTGATTCAGCCTAGAACCAGGCCAGAACCAGCTCTAAACCAGCACCAGTGGAAGTGGGGTAATAGAGATAGTTGATGTCACATACTGAGCTGTCCTCCTCTTTGGTCTCCTCCTCCTCGGGCTCTGTGGTGACCGACGGCGTCTTGGGTTTGTACCAGGAAATCTGAAGCACGCGCCCTTTGAACTTGGCCCCTTGGTTCGCCGCCTGTGAATTCAACAGAGTGTGAGAAATAAAGGATTGAAGGATTTCAGAGCTTGAAATGTTGCTGTGCTAGTGGAGAGGTGGTTATTGAGACGTACATTTTCAGCTTCGCTCCTCGTCTTGAAGGTCATTACCACACTGCTGGCATCGTGGTCTCGCAGATCCTCAATCTCGCCAAATTTCTATGAATCAAAACGAAAAACAAACAAAAATTCTCAGCAACTGTCATAATTTTGCTTACCACCAATATAGGAACATCAATCTCTGCATACTTTTGGAATTGCTTTTTACAATGTACAGAACTAATTAGTATAGTAGAAGATTTTAAGAATTTAAGATTAAGACTAAGAGATCCTTTATTTGTCCCACAGTGGGGAACATTTCAGAGTTGAATCACTAGTTATAGAACAGTCAGAACGAAGAGCACACAGCTGACTTTAATGAAAACATACAGCTTCAAAGTTTGGGCTGTGACCTGGGGATAGTTGTGATAGGAGGCCTCAGGGCTGATTTCAGATACGTGCCCGTGGTAGAAGCCTGGAGCATGCGCGACACACACAGACGCATCGCACACTGAGCCGTGCGGCCAGGCCATCTTCATCCCAAAATACTCGCACGTAATAAGGTTTTCAGTCTTAATAAATACTTGATATAAAAATTTACGCAGTTAAAATAGGTTTGTGTTAACGCTGTTATTGACACTTTTAACTGACAGCACTACTAGGCACAATTCAGCTGTAGGGAATAAAGAAAAATGATAGGGTTTACATATTTCTCAGTACAGACATAAAAACATTTATGATATGCATTTGAGAAAACGCTGGAAAGGCGCTGTTTAAAAGTGAAGCCTCCTTACCACAAAGTGAGGCATGAGTTCCTCCTTCTCCTCCTGTGTGACCCCGAGGATGGCCAGAGCTCTGGGCCTGTGATCCACCACCATGCGGTTGATGATCCCCCCTCGGCTCAGACTGTCTCTGCGCCCTCGGCCTCGTCCCACGTGTCCCGCAATGTGATCGGCCATCTTCCCTCTGCCCCGTCCCCGACCAGACGGAGAGCGGATCAGGCCTAACCGCGTCGCCTAGGCAACACAACACATGGGCTTCAGCATATTTGTTTTAAAAAATAAACATTTGAACAAATTATTGTCTTTCATCTACTGTAAAAAGTCATCATTGTAAAGAACACACATATTATACACCATTTGCAGGGATAATAGTTTTACCTGACAATATGGACTTTTTTGTCAATTGAAAAGAGTTTATGATGGGCTGATAACAGTTTAAAAGTATTGATTTTGCCAAAGAAAAAAAAAGTTTTATCTCATTCAAACTAAGTTGGAGGGGTATCCCAGAAAAAAGTCCCATAGATCTCAATGTAAATTAAAACAGCTTGACCTCAGCTGACAGAGAACCTGACAGTGAACCTACAGCTTTAATAAAGATCGGATTTTGTGGGGATTTTAGTGTCCCTTGTGATCCTGAACTTTTTTTCTTCTTAAATCCTTCGGATTTCTTTAAATCCACACTTTACTGCCACAAACTCTGCTCGTTTCCATCTCGCTCTGACTCCGTTCTACCACTGCTTTGATCAGCAGCTCTGATTGGTCAGAGCGCGGCCGATCCCCTCTGTGCACGTGTATGAAAGCCACACGCGTATTTGGCGCAGCGCATCATGGGAGATAATCCACTGTCCAGAACCGGGAGGACCAGACGACGCCCAAATATAGGCGAGTTCCTCCTAAATGTCAACGCCGTGAAGTCCCATGCGCTACTGAGCACAAGCCATTCATTTGAATAGGACGCCATCTTGGATCACCGGGGTTTGGTATAGACTGCAAAATTCAATTGAAAACATTCTTTCCTGTCGTTACGTCCATGTGAAAAACTTTACATATATGTGTGTATATATATATATATATATAAACTATACAGTGGATACAGCTCGGCCCATGTGCTTCCCTTAAAACTTCCTTTGACTTAAGTGTGTTTTAAGAAGTGTGTCGTCCCTCTCTTGTGGAAGTCCCTCTCCAGTGTCACAGAGCAGGTACAAAGCAGCGTTTGGGGTCATTTCTATACAACTCTCACATCATCTCAGCCACAAAGACTCTTTTCATTGCCCATGACATCTTTTGAAGTCCAAGCATAATCCAGACAATGGTGAAGACTAATTTATTTGATGATACATCCAATTTATTAATTAATTGTGATCAATAGGTTCTAAAGGTTTTTAATTACTTGCGCGATTTTATTGTGTTTTTAATATTTCCCCTACACATTGATCTAAACATTTATTTATAACCATACTTTTTATGTATATCTAGATTTTTATAGTTTATGATTCATGCTTGATGTGTTACGGGTTGTGAGGTGCTTTGTGTTGCCTTGTATAGGAAAGGCACCCTACAAATACAAGTTTCGTGGATCAGTAGATTTCCCTTGTCACAACCCTACACTTTCCATACCTGCTCTTTGACCAGAAGTCTCTCACTGGTGTCTAATTGTCGCTGTACAGTTTTAGGCAGAACCAACAGCTCAAACTTTAATGAGACGGTGCTCATCAGCGAGAGGCCGCGTCTGATTTGGATTCGTTGCCGGCTCCTCTGGGCTTTCTTAAGTGGCTGAAGTTTAATGCGGAGAAGGCGGGTTGGCCAGGGACAACGAGGACCGCATGCATTTTTAATATGGCACTAATTTAAGACCCAGAGGGAGGAGAGAAAAGAACATGTGCGAGGAGGGGTTCAGACTGCTCTTTGACACTGATGATGACCTTGTGCAGCATTTCATTTTTACTTTGCTTATTTATTCTAATTTCACTTGAACATGGTGAAAAAAATTACTGCAATAGGCTTCAAAATGTTTAGATTGTAAAAATACATATTGATATTCTTATAATTCAATAATCATAAGTATACTAGTGCAACATTGTTTGCTTTAAAGGCTCTATTGGTTTAGGGACCACCACCTGCCGCTGCTTGGGTTTTTGTTCTGGATTTCCACCAACTATAGTTTAATAATATTTGTGTTTATGGTATTTTTACTTTCATGCAATTGCATTTTAAAGCTTGCTAAAACAATTACCAATTTGGGAGTTGATCCAAATCATGGTCTGGATTTTCTGAAGGAATAGAATGGCAACTCCTGGCAGAGATCTGTGCTCCACATGTGCTTTTCTTGATTATAATGTTGTCATTATTGCTCCTACTGGGCTCTCTGACCACCGCCACACAGAACAGCCCCACTGTTTTAATTATTATTATTGCATTCAATGGGCAAAATTAAAGACTTTTTATTCTGTAATTTCAGGTTTTCGAAAGTTCAAATATGTGCTGAAACAAGCATGAAGGCTAAAGAAATGGTTTCCGCCCGTAACTCTCTGTGCCACCACCAGAGGGAAGCGTTTTAAAATTGCAAAATTACTGGCTGCAAACACAGCAATGCGATAGTAAAGAACGGCCTTTTGCTTGAGAAAATAAAATACATTTACGGGCAGTACCTTTGTTTTAGCAATGTCAAAGTGGTACAATTACATCAACCTATTACGGAAACATGACATCTTAGGTGTTTTTAGTGTTTTTAGTGTGTACGTGAGTGCGTCAATCTGTCCATGTGTGCGTTTGTGCGGCAGAATGAGGTACCTCCACTTGCAGTTGTCCCAGTTTCCTCTTGAGGTCGGTGGTGTCCTCTCCAGAGCTCATCTTCTTATGAAAGTCCAGCTCAGCGTCCAGCAGCTCCTTTTGGGCCTGGGCACAAATACACAAGAAAATGCTAAACATGCACAGCAGCAGAATTAAGGAAAATGCATCGTTTTGATTTCATTTTAGAGTTGTCTGTCTGTTTATGGTAGTAACATGACACACGCACAGACACTCGCAAGGCATTGTATATATATTTAGAAAAGGTGACATTTCTGTACTTTTGTGGCTAGCTTTCTTGTCATTTCACATTTTGACCAATGCTGGAATCTGCACAATTGTTTGACTTATCACCTTAATGTTTTTACATTTAAGATGGTTTGAAAACCTTTGTTTTTGACACCATCTCTCACTTCTAATATTATGTGTAATTCTAATACCCGTGTAGTATAACAGAGGTGTCGTTCAAATTGATAAAAATCAACAGTTGGGTCATGACTCATACTGGGCCCTGAAAATACCATCATCGCAGCAACTACACAATGTTGCAATCCTTGCAGACACATGCAAACAAAACGAGCGTGTGAAAAAAGTGATCAGAAATATGTTTTTTCCCCCCAATAAAGAAACCAAAAAGGTTGGAAGGCAGCCAGAAACCTATACTGTGGGATTGCATTGTTTATCACAGTTAAGAAAAGTCTTAACAAAACATTGAGTTTGTGTAAATAACAAGACCTTAGACCTACAGAGAACAAAAGCAGTTGGTGCAATACATTTTTTTACTATAACATCCGAAATTCCTATGAGTCGTTTAAAATGTGGACAGAGGTGAATCTATACAGTGAAATCCCAACCATTCATATCATTTCTCTAAAGCGGTTCAGTAAACGGCTGCAGCTAAGCATTGTTTTAGTAAATTGAGTATTCTATCAACAACCTTTGATTAATCGAGCAATCCATTCATTGATTGCATCTCATTGGCTTATTTTAACCACGTAAATACAAATCACACTTTTCCTGACATATTTTAGTTACAGTTTGAGATTCCAAATCAGAGTGTTTCCTGCTGGGTTGGCACAACGCAGAAACAACTCTGTGAAAAAGTACAGGACTTCTGTGAGCTTGATGTGCCACAGCTTCACATAGTATGAAGCATTTGAGTAAAATAAACAATTCATTTGAGGCAACAACAACAAAGCTTTTCTTCTATCGATCAATCAGCCCAAAAAACTTCAAAAGGCTGGAAACATCACTATTTAATCATTTGTTTTCTGCAAGTCAGTTTGAGTCATAGAATTACTAGAATGCCGTCTCAAAACTTACATTGCTTTTTATCTTGGGCTGGTTGTGGTTGGCTTTGGCACTCGTGACCTGAGCGGCAGGGTTCAAGTCATTCTGCAGCTGGGAGATTTTATCAGTCAGCTCCTTCAGTGTCTTCATGATGTTTGCCCTCTCTTCTGGTTTCATCCCTCGGTTTTTCTCCAGACGGTTAATTAAGGCCTGGACAAACACCACATCACATAAATAATAACAACAACAAAACGATTATTTCCCCTTTTTACACAAAACCAAAACCAGGAAATTACTCACTTTTTGGCACTCAATTTGTGCCTGCAGCATTTCCTGCTTCTTCTTCCGCATGTCCTGCTGAAGTTTTAATGCCTCCTAAAAGAGAAGCAGAAAGGGATAATAAATAATAATGATGTCCGAGATTAAAAAACAAGTTTTAAGTGTTGGCACAAAAAAATTACTTGCCTGCTTCTGCTTGAGAGCTTCTTGTGCGATGAGTGCTTTGGCCGTTCTCCCCAGACTCTTGGAGGACTTGAGAGACGTTGCAGCGAAGAGCGACTTCTGAGAGTTTGAGAGGCCAGCTGCTGCCTACAGAGGACAGAGCAGTGAGGAGACATGGGAGAAAGTCATTATGCAGGCCAAAACAACTATGAACTAGGGTGAAACTCCATTAGGATAGTGTTCAAAAGATGCATGCAGAGTGAGATATGTCAAGACTTTATTGGTCATGGTGATAAGTGGGGCTCATAGGTTGTAAAAATAAAAAATAAAAAATAACCATTATACTGCATATCCATGTATTAGTGCTCAGAACAACTATCAACATTTTAAGATTTGGTAAAAATTAAATGCCAAAAATGTTTCCGCATAAAAAGTAACGTTTCTGAATCATTTGTGAAGCTGCCTGAAAAGGGATGTTGCGATATAGTTTATTATCTAATTTCTGTAAAGGGTTATTAAAGTATAGACTCAGATAATAGTCAGAGGTAGACGTACAGCGACTGGGTCTGCGCTGGAGCCGTCCGCTGGGATCACTCCGGACGTCCCGGGAGTCGCCGGAGGCCGCTGTTTTGGAACAGTCTTGTTCAAAACGTAGGCGGCTGCGTTGTGCTGCTTAATCCCCTGTAGACAACATAACAAACACGAAATGACGAAATGTGTCCCGGGGAGAGAGTTGTGGGCTCGTAATAATACAGTATATATAAATTTTTTTAAAAGGTCAATTTAAGCAGAATAGTAGATGATGTATTTTCAAATGCAGACAACTCACACTATGTATGAAAAGCCAAATAATTATAAAAACTAGGACTGGGAACATGATGTTTAAACTGCAAAGACAGGATTATAAATCAATTTAGTTCCACTTCCTCAAACATGCTCACGTCCCCTCTTCCTGCCTGGTCGCCATGGGAGACAGAGTTCACCTGCTCAGCCCCCCCGCTGACCCCAGACAGACCACCTCTCTGACCCTCTTCAAGCATCGCCTCAAAACCAAGTCTCGCTTCAAAAATAGTGTTTTCTGCTAAATCTATCATTATCATTTGTATTTTCATATCGTATCATAAATGTTTCATGACCAATTGCTGTGACAGTGTTGTAAAGTGACCAGTTGTAAAATGCAAAAAGAACATATGGCATTCTAGCATCTCCTCGGAGCATAAAGTACTTCTAATAATTGTAGTATATTCTGTGTTTAGCTGAAGGAAACAACAATCCACACATCAAAATGGCCTCTCTTGCCGTAATACAACTGTGAGAGTATGAAGACCTTATGCACATTCGGGTGCTGGGGTCCGTGGTTGGGATGTGGTCCCACGGTTTGGAGCCCTGCGGCCTGCTCCTGTGCTGGGGCCCCGGTGACACTGGCCCCGGGCTCTCGATGCCAGTAGACCCTGATGAAGCGGTTGTTGAGGACGGCCTCGATGCTGGAGATAGCCCGCCGCGCCTCCTCATTCTTGGTGTACTGGATGAGCGCCGCCTCCGGGTCGCCGCTGAAGACAACCTGCAGGAACCAGGATGCAGCATGAAGGTTTGAGGCCATTACTGACTCTAACACTAAAACTCGCAAAGCAGTCAATTTGACGGCTTTTCTTTTAGGAAATGTTATTACTCCGATTATGTACATCTTTGGTATTCTTAATACATCTTTAGTCTTCTTAACCTTGTGACTTTTTCTGTTTCTATATAGTATATTTCAATGTAATGATGATATTATGATCCTAGACTGATCCTATCCTTGTTGCCATGTTTAGAGCAGTCTCAGCTTGGAGCAAGTGCTGGTTACCATAGCAACACACCCTTTACTTGCAGCAGTTAGTATTTCGTTTTGCTGAATTTCAGATACATTCAGCAGTTTTACCATTTATTAAAAAGGTATAAACTATATGAATAACTACATTTTAAAAAATGCTCGTGGAGTTCTAGTAGTTTCAGAATTCTCGTGTTAAACCATAATAGTAAGTTCATAAACATGTTTTTTCTCTTTTACCTGGATGTTGACGATGGTGCCGAACTTGCTGAAGTGCTCGTTGAGTTTGGTGATGTTGTTGAGCTCTCGAGGGATTCTGCGCACCTCAAGTTTGGTGTTGACGTAATGGTTCCTCTTTGGAAAGGGGCCTTTGTGTTGGTTATTGAAACCGGGTCTAGAAATACAATAGAAGCAAAAGAGATTATAGACAGGCCATAGATGCGAGTGTCCTGGCTGCACAATGGTCCACTATCGCGCAACCTCTTTCACATCATATAAATTGCTAGCAAAACATCTGTATATAATGGGCGTGCATGGCTTTTGACAGCTGCAGCAGCGCTCAGACCTTACAACCAACGGGTCAGACATCTCTGTAATCGCACATCAGCACTCGTGAGTTTAGGTGATCAGAACAGAGTATAAGATGTGTGGGGAGGGGGTTGGAACAAAAGAGACTAGATTTTAACTTTTTCACATGTTTGCACACTTCCTGTCTTTTTGCACAACCTCAGTGATTCCATTTATGCCAAATGTTCTCCATTGTGTATTTTCTCTTACCCTACAGCCTTAAAACAAAGCCTCTTCTCATTGCAGGTTATTCTTAAAAACGTAACCACCGCAATTAACAAGTAAGTAAGTAAGTAATGTTTATTTATTTAGTGCATTTTACAGACCAAGGCCACCCAAAGCGCTTTACAATGTTCAGAGTTCAGATATTGTTCCAATCACTCCACGGTGATGACGGAAGCGAGTCGCCGAACACACTGGCGCATCAAAGCCTTCAATCAACACCATCCATTCACTCTCTCATTTACATTCATACCTATTGTGCATGTTTTTAGTGGTAGGGAAAACCGGAGCACCCTGAGGAAACCTACGCAGACACGGGGAGAACATGCAAACTCCACTCAGAAAGGCCCTGTTCCGTCCGGGATTCGAACCAAAGATATTCTCACATACAACAGAACAGTAGAAGATTCCCTCACTCCAATTCTACCTGCAATATCAGATCATAGGCTGCACTCTGACTGCAAACCTGGCGCCCTGTTAAAGCAGTCGCAACTCAATGGCGTTATGTTGCACCCGTGTCTCAGACAAAAAGGATCACCTCTGAACTATGAGTCACCTTGGACTGAAACAAGGCTCCTTCAGCGCAGGGGGAAGTGGAGCAGGTGCCAGAAGCGCAACAGTTTGAAAGTACCCAATGAGGCGAGAGTGTCGAAAGGTGATCGCGCTAAATGAAATCGTAGACGAGTTTGTTCTCTTGAAAACTACAGGGTTCAGTGTACTTTCTGAGTAGATTACGTTTGCAAACTAAACAGAAGTTGTTGTAGTTTTTCTTTAAATACAGCTGAGTTGATATTGTCATGAAAGACATATTACAAATTGAATGTTAGTGCAAAAAGAATTCATGGTTTGGAAAAAAAAGCAGTGTTCAAAGTACTGTACAAAGCAAAATAGCCAAAAACAAATTATCTTAATGTTGAACTAGACTAAGCAGTAGGCCAGGGAAAGTATTTAAACTAAATCAATTTTTTATGACAATGTAATCATTATCCAGACCTTAATTTCACATCAGGTTTGACTCTACTTTACTCGGGGGAGGCTCTGTACTTTAGCCAACTTGTGCAACGCATGTGTAAACATTAACAACAGAAAAGGGCACATATTGGATCATACATCCAAGGTCAACGGCCAAATTCAGCCTTTATGAGCTTTCATTAAACACTGGTCTTTTGGAACTTAGATTAAAATAGTTTTAAAAAAAATGTTCTTGTTCCTAAAAGGGGCAATAAAATCCATGAGATATTTTGCCGTATCACTCGTCTCTGCATTCATTAGGACAATATAAAGTGATGATTACATTTACCAACAATAACCCAGCAGTTAATGTTCATGTTTTGATTGAAATAACAATAATAAATCATATACATTCATTTATGTATTCAATAAAAAATGGGTTAAAGAATGGGTGAGAATTCTATACAAGTCTCTTTGGAAGAGGTAGAGATGATGTTTAAGGATCAGGCAGATTATTTAACACAGAACAGTGCAATTGTCGACATAATATAAGTTTGGCATGTACCCTTTCAACATCAAAGTGTTTAAACTTAAGTGTTGTTAGTTTGCTTTCTAATCCATGTGGAGTTTTATTATCAAGTGGATGTATTGGTCTTACTTGTCCATCCAGGGTTTCTTGACCTGCGGACCGTCTGTTGAACCAGTCTCGATGCTCCTCTTCCTGATGTCCTGTTCGGAGCAGGAGCGGTTGGACACTGAGGCGTTGCTCCCGGTGGAGGGCTCTATATGGATCACTATGTTTGCAGCTGTTTGGATTAAAATGTTAGACTTTTGATTAAACAATCGTGTAATTTTGATTTCTCTGTTTACATATACGGTGGTTGTGTGGTACCTCTGTTGCCCTGGCCCTCATTGGACGTTAACCCGATGAGATTGGGCCGCTGTGATTGAACTCGAGGAATGAAGTGGCGAAAAGGGGCGTTTCGACCCATCCCCGTCAGGCCCGGAGCCTCTGGGTTATAGCCCTCTGCATCATAGTTATCTGAACATATAGACAGAAGCATGAAAGATCAATACAAAATATAAAAAGGGGGGGAAAAAAACACCAAAGTGAGGCCTTCAATCAGATGATCACTTTCATGTCCTGCAGTTGGACAGTGACATCCTGTGGTCACCAGTGGTTACTGCAGTTACTAGCTCACAAATAAACAATGTATCTAACAACCAATACTTTATCCTTTATCTCAAACAAAAAGTGGTGCTAGTGAAGTCAAAAGTGAAAGTAAAAGGAATGCAGGGAGAAAAAGAGAATCTGGACTTTATCCAAACAGGTGCTTACATTCAGACTGGACAAACTGAGGATGCAGAGAAACTGAGGACGAGGGAGGAGGAGGAGGAAGAGTAGGAGGTGGCAGCCCAACGCCAGGAGGTCCAATGGGAGGAGAGGAATTGAGAGCCGATTGGTGGTTGGGCGTGTCAATCCCACTGGTGATTATCAGTGGGGGTCCTAAGGGAGAGACACAAGCCCAGGCCCATGTCTCAGGGTCATCAGATAAACACTTCAAGTTCACACAAAACAGCTCATTGGGTAAACGAGTAACTGGACAAATGCAGAAAGTGGGAAAAGCGATGGCAAAGCATATACAGCACGACCAGCTCATAATTAGGCTGCAACTTATGACTACGAGTGAGCAAGAGAACTTTGAGCTATTCTAATAACTAAAAGGTTTGGATAGTGTTCATTATTAATGTCATTTCTATAGAATTGAATATTGTTATCGTTTTTGATATTACACCGTACTATACAGACCCAGGTATCATACAGATATCGCAAACCTCAAAGCCTGAGTGAGCTACAACATAAAACATGATTTGGCTGAGAGATACTTTCTATAGATACATTTTACCTTTTTGTTTTTCATGCCACTCCCTCCCTTAAGTTCCGTAGTTTAATTTTACTCACACAAGAACATGTCAAATTCCCATTGTAGTCTTTACCATGGTTACGAATATCACACACACAGTATGAATTATATTTTTAGCAGCTCTACAACAACATCGTTCACACCTCGTTACACTGATGGTTACTGCATTCTTGGATACTCACCTGGGAAGACTCCCGGGGGAGGTGGCTGGCCATAGGGGGGCATGGGGTTGATCCGGAGC
>JAPMNZ010918977.1:2355-13414 GCA_029875035.1 Pomatoschistus microps
CTATATTTCATCATAGAAATATTGACAATCATTGAAAGTCATTTCCGTCTCTGACACAATTGCAATACAGCAGATAACATCAGTAAACCATTGCTTAGTTTGCCTGTCATAATGTCTTATCCTTAAAAAAGATTGTAAAATATGCATTCATCGCAACAGGGCCATTTGTCGGACCTGAGGCAGAGGAAGCAAATTGAATTCTTCTGCACAGTGCAAAAGGTGAGTGCAGTCAAAAACAACGCGTGATGTGGCTTGAGAAATCTGGTTTTATTTTAGGAACAATATCCTGCTAGCTTATTGTGGATATAGCAGTAAACAGCAGAAAAAACACAATTCACTTTTTTTTCTTTATAAGTGCTACGGATTTGCAAGGTTATAGACATAAAACAGTACAGCAACCATAGTGCCTACATTCATATTTGCACAAAAAATAAAATGATTACAGTATATTGCTGTTACACTGTCCCACTCAGAAACCACACAGAAACAGACTGGAGTTACGTAAGTTGGCAAGGTGACATGTTACAAACAAGTGTTAGTGTTTTGAGCATAAGATGTGATAAAAAGCCATAATATCATGTTATATAATTAGGAATAGAGTTGTATCAGAGACATGTGGATACAGTGTCTGCAGTAGGGGGCGCTCAACATAGCAACTTGATGCAGAAAAGTTAGGAACTCCGGAAATTTGAAAAGAGTCTTTTTTGTTTTTGAATGTTAAGAATATGAGGCAAAGGTGTTCTTACATTTTAACACAATAAATAATTTAGAAAGTAGATTATTAGAGAAGATTATAATTTGTCTGACAATTACTGTCTAAAATTAGTAAAACGCTTCATTCAAATGTAGAAACATTGCTTCATAAATGAGAGGAAAAAAGCATATGGTATAAATAAATTTGTATTAAACAAATATACATGTAAAGTAAAATGTACGTAAAATATACCAGGTTGCCTTTAGTCTGTATTTACAGTGTACAAGCAATGCTAAAATAAGTTCTGAGATTGAGCTTTATTTCCAATTCTAAATTGTGTAACAGATTCTCGGCATGTTCATGGTAATAATGTTACCAGAATTAGTCAATGAAATATAAGCCACAGTCAGTCCAACCCAACTTTTTCCTCAAACTTCAAAGTTTTTTGAAGGTTTTCCATTTTTGAAGAGATATTAATACAAGTTAACTTTGGTTTCCAGCTCTCGAGAACTACAGTATATACTGTGAAAATGGTGGCAGTTTGACGCTATCAGGTTAAAACAGTAGAGCAGCCATACAAG
Source organism: Pomatoschistus microps (assembly GCA_029875035.1). Classification (NCBI taxonomy): domain Eukaryota; kingdom Metazoa; phylum Chordata; class Actinopteri; order Gobiiformes; family Gobiidae; genus Pomatoschistus; species Pomatoschistus microps. Next base: position 3,631 of record JAPMNZ010918977.1, read on the forward strand.
AATACGATACAGAAATTTAACTTTTCTCATTACAATAGCAGCCAGAAGAAACAATGTAATTACAGTGTGATTCGGTAGGACATGGGATACAATTAAAATGAGAACTGGTACCTCTAAATAAATAGATTTGTAATGCTATGACTATTCTAATCTGTTATAAATATGATTATGTGTATTCTGTCCATTCAGCCATGCAAATAAATCATAAAATCTTCTGAAACCATTAAGCTTGTACACAAGACAAACATGGATAACGCAAATTGAACAGTTTGGTTCGCGCATGGGACAAAATGGCCGCTCTGAAAAAGCCAAAATTGCACTTCAGCCTCTGCAGACTTCCACTTGTCAACAACTGTCTATGTCTTTGTGGAGCCATCGCTGCTCAAACCACGTCCAGACTACACCTGCCCTCAAATCTGTGAGAGGAACAGAGGTAGCAACTCCAGAAAAGGGTTCTTGACAGCTCTTGCCGCCGGATGATTATTTGGGAATAATTTAGCAGGAGTGTGTTGACTTTGCCTGAGGAATGCTGATAGTTGCAGGGACCAACTCCCTTTATTTTTTGGGATAAATGTTTTTTTTACCTCGACCGTTCTTGCCTTTTGTGCTGTGCTCAACACTTTTCGCAGGATATTCATCAGCGTGTGACATTTTTTTCCCTGGCTCCCACCTCTGGGACGATGTGTTTCTGTCTCTTCTTCAAGTCTCGGTGCAAAAAAACACTCAAGTCACCCGCTCCAGACCGGGGCAATTACTGCGCCCGTCGTGTCTCCATGTTTTACTCCGTTGGCCCACAAGTCCAGGCTTTCGAAAACAATACCAACATTTCAAAGTTAAATTTTGACAGCCAGGGGGTAAAAAACAGATATTTTGATCGTACAATAATATCTGTTTTTTTACTTAATGATGTAATGGTTAATGTTACCATGGCGTCTTACTCTTGTTTAGATATTTGTCAAAACCAAATATTCTGGAAATATTATTGTCACATAATTATGTTATTTAGCAAAAACTATTCAAATCAGTCCAGTTCAGATACAATGATCACGAGGATCAAAATAAGTTAAAGAAGTTCAATTGTCAAGTATTTTAAAACTCAAAATTATGTTTTCCAAAGAATGAATGGTTAGAGCTTAATTTTACTGTAAACCAGTATGGACTCAAACAAATGTGGACGGAGGTGCTTTCCTCAGTCGACCAACTGAATGGTTTCCGTCTTGCCTCATCACTGCCCATTCACTGAAAGCCTCTCGCGAGCCCTGTCTGCACATGCAACGTAGACACTAAAACTCATGCGTTGAAAAGTTACAGGTCAAAAAATAAGGGGAAAAATGAAATAAAAGATGCATGCCTGTGATTCATCCCATATGTGTCTCTGCTCTTCTCTGCCCCAGTTTTTGATTTATTTTGACATGAAGAAGATCAAGAGGTCTTTTGAAGAGATTGAAGGTTGTCTCTCAGGATGAGCAGAAGTCTTAAACAAGAGGCACCGGGAAAAGTCTTAGTTATGGTAGAAAAAGAGCGTTGTAGTAATTGGACGAAGGTGTGTTCACTTCTGTGACAGGTATGCGCCGATTGTCAGGCTGGCCGCCCCAATGGCCGCCAATCCAAACACAGTTTTGATGGAGGGCCAAGAGCAGAGGACCGAGTCCCTCTGGCGGTCGTACAACTCCACAAAGGCGTCCTATAAAAAGCAGAAACATGACAACATTAATTATGTGAACAGAAAACATCTCAAACATGTTTAAATGATCAGTGCTCTTTCTGCAAAAGATCACAAACAAACGTTGGCCTTTTCGGCCATTCGCCGGTCAAACTCTGAAAGCATCGGCTTCGGACACAGAAAACCTCCTAATAGTAACACTAAAAAAACGTTGCAAAGTACACTACACTGTTTATTTGTTCTACTTTATTACATTTAAATTGCATTAAACACAGAAAAGGGACTGCCAGTTTTTAGATTTGTAATTAGATATGTATTCCCCTCTAGCTCTAAATTGTTGTTTATGTTCCTCTTATTAGATTAAGGTTTCTTTTTTAGTTTTTTTTTAATCGCTTTCCTCAATTACACGATTTATAACTTTTTTCTCAGAACAGGTATTGCACAAGACTATTATTGCGGATGTGGGCAGGAGAGTGACTGACACAAGTGAATTGCAGCATTATCGGAGTTCACAGAACAATAGTCATTATGGCTGTGCCGTGTACACTTACATCTGAAGAAAAAATCTCCTGATGCATTGTGGCCATGTCGAAACTTAGCAACAATAGAACATAAACAGCATGTGAAACATCAGAAGTAGGAAGGGAATCAAAATAACACTTTAGGATCACAATTATTTGCTCCAAAAATAACACTTTAGGATCACAATTATTTGCTTCATTTGACTTTACACAAGGTTTAAATAATGTTACTCCATCTTTCTTCAACAGAGAAAAGTGAAAATCTTTAGAGAGGCGATTTGTCTATTTTCATTTATCAAGGTACAGCTATACATCTTTTACAATGTAACAATAATAGGGAATTTTACTTTCTACTTTCTACTAACAAAATGCACATAAAAGAAAGAAGTGACGTTTTTTTCAATTTCTACATGGAGCATTTGTTGTAATCGCCAAAGATAGACTGCCCGAGTCAATATTATGATCTATGAAGATGGTGTTGACCACTGATGACAAAATGATTCAATACATGTCCGGTTACGGGCAAGTGATATTGACTGACTGTCAACGAGGCACATTTAAATTCACAGCAATCTTGCCTCTTTAGAGTCACACAAAGACTGTCCTGTTGTTGTTGTCACATTTCCAAATTCAAGAACACTTAACATATTCATCGTTTGGCCTTTTGAAAATAGACCAAATCCACCTGGATCATTTGTCCTCACATGTCCCACAGAAAACCTGAAAGCTTGCAAGTGGTGCCACCCAAATCGTAGCAAAACGGGGACACAAACCCAAAAGAATGCGTCGCTCTCTCCTTTAGTGAAGGTGTGAATTGAGCAGGCGAGACTGGAAGTGTGTGCAGTGAACGTGACAGTTGTCTGGAGTGAGCAGACGCAGACATCTGCTCGGTGACAGCACGAACAGCTGGAACAGAAATGGCTCAACTAAACTCCGCAATCTCACACAGAGAGACGCCAGAACTCATTCGACAACAAGACGTAAATACTATTTTATAGGACATCTTTGCTTCAAAAAATACAAAACTATTTTTCATCTGGGTGTAAATGATGGTTAACTCTCTTTTGTGTTTTGAATATTGCGCATGCAGCTAAAGAGGATGTATTTTCAATTAGGGATAATGGCCATAAACCTGCATATTTATAGTATCATGTTTGTCGTTTAATTGGATGAACTCCCAATTTACTCCTTTGACACAGACATGCCCTCCACATCCATACTAAGCTGTGCAGTTTCATTAAATCAGCAAATTTGAGTTTAAACAGCTGTATTCAGAATCCAATCCTGCTATTCTGACCACTAGTTGAACTCCATTAAGACACAGAGACCTTATGGAAGTCCTGGTCCCAAACAGGATGTCTTCTTGGGAGTTTTTTAGTGTTGGGAGAACCGGAGCGCCGAAGACAAACATACAGAGAACATGCAAACTCCACACAGGAAGACCCAATACAGCCTACTGATTGTACAACAACAAACATACCAGCCAAGCACAAACTTAACCTTGAATAGCGAATTCAAAGCAGCAAGTGAAACAATGATCAACAATAGGGAGAAAAAAAGAAAATATTGTCATGGCTCACTATAGGGTCTAAACTGCATTAGCCTGGAATTTCACATTTCCTAAATAACTGAAGTCCTCTTGGCGATGTTCTGTTTTTGATCAATTGCGATTAACCTTGCTGCACTGTATCCAACCAGTCACTCCTTTGTCAAGCTCACCACTTCGATTATAACAGCAGTTCAATAGAAATCCTTTGAAGCTTGGTCAAAACCCGATCAAAGTATGCTGAACAATGCACGATTGTCAAGTTCCCGTCACTTTGGTATATCCTTTATTGACACTGGCCCCATACTGCGACTGTATTTCTGTGTACTCTGTATGTTTGCCTTCGACCTTGCGGCATGTCACATTTGAATACTTCCTTTCCATTGAGTGCACAAAGACCCTGAAATGAGATTCCAAAAAGCAGCGAGGAAACAAATTTATTTCCTGTACCCACCCGGCACTCTTTTCCCGTCCCGTGGCAACGCAGTGGGTGCCACAAAGGAAGGATCAGCAGTTCCCTCCTTCTCTAGGCCCTGTAGTGTGAAAAACCACCTGGTATTTCCTTTGTTAGTGTGAGTTTTTTAATTACACTGCTTAACCAGTGTTTGATATCTTCATTTTGGGACAGCTCGTTCATCAATAATCTCCCACACTCAAAGGGATTTGGCTATTAATTAGAGAGCCTGCTCCCCCAAGTTGAGAGGAATGTGGTGGTTTGGCAAAAACACACTTGGCTTGTTTTGTTTCCCCATCTCCTGGAAAATAACACACAGCACCATTCAACAAAACAGCATGGGAGGGTCCGCTAACAAGGCCTTGACAAAAATGACAAACTCATGGCTATGGCGATAGTGTGAGCACTCGCTGTTGGGCTTCACTGAAAGGAAGGTTAGAATGACACAAGATGAAGCAAAAGTAAAGTTAGTATTTTAATAACATGAGAAAACTGTCATCTTTTGCTTCCTTAATTTTGGAATGAATGGAGAAATAAAAAGCAGATTTTTTTTGTATTGCTCCTAAGTATGTGGCTTCTTGAACATTTTGAACATGTGTTGACAATCGCACTATAGATTTCATTAGAATTCCTTATTATGACTATTGAATCATGACTATATTAATACATAATTGTATAGTTCTGTGTTTCGGTTGTCTCCGGTTTCCCCTACCACTAAAAACATGTGCAATAGTTCAGGGTGAATGAGTGTGTGTTTGTGAGTGCGAATGTGGGACAACGGACGCAAATTAGCCCAAGGCTACAATCCGGAGTGATATGTTCATTATTATGTACTGTCCCAACCAAATAAACAATAAACTAAACTAAGCACTCTCAGTTGTCTGAGAGCTGTCTCTTGAGAGGCGGATCTTACTCATAGTCTCATACATGGCCAGTGTCAGTAATAACTCCTGACTCACAAGTTAAGAGGTATCAGGTGGATGTCATGAGACCAATGCTAAGAGCTGTTTGGAACGATTCAACCCAAGTTTAGCTTCAGCCGGTTCTAAAGAAGACATTGTGTTTTTGTGTATTCAGTATTACCACACTTGGATCATAATTTTACATTAATGCAGCAGTAATGCTCTAAAATACCCTCATCAAACTTCTGTTTAAAACTACAGAACTGAAAGCATTTCAATTTAGCCACCAGCCGATTTAATTTTCATCTTTGTCTTCTTTAAATGAAACATTTTTGAAGCCAGCATGTTTGACCTAGAGTAACATATTTTTAGCAGAGAGTAAACGGGCAATACAAATCAAAATTAAACTTGGGTTAGAGATAATACCAGGGGACCACTGTTCTAACAAGGTTAAAACGCTCTAGCGAATTTTGCAATGTTACTTCTCATAGCACACAGTATGACTTTATGTACTCCACCCAACACTGACATTTCACAAATGCATGACATTCATTGGAGCTATTACTCATTCGTGAGCACTTTAAATGAACTTGAAATGTCTGATCTTTCATTAAATATTTACCCATCTACCATCATGACATACAAAGAATATCTTGAGAAAATGTTCTAATCCCCTCAACCAGCACATACTGTATACATCTGAAACCTTGAAACTCTGACGAATTGTTCTTAATTCAGTCTACATGCCGCATCAGCCAGTTTTGTTAAGCTCTATAGACAGCAGCTGGTCAATAGAAGGCTTTAAAATTACAGTAGTGGCAAAAAGGACAAAACATCTGCATTCATCACTACTACAAAAGACTCCGAAGAAAAACTTGTCCCTGCCCTGAGGCTAACCATCTGCTGAGCGACAGTAGCGGCAGGTGTGTGGCAGGGAAATGATTTCTCTCTACAGTATCCACTTTTTGGATCAACGGGCTTTTAAAAGGTCATTGGCACACAAAAGCTGTAAGCTAACTCTATACAAAGACTGAGGGGCAAAGCATCCTTTCAAGGTTTCATATCCAGGCTTACACACTTGTCTTCGTTTTTATTGAGCACAATGACAATGCCTTGGAGTCACAATTTCTGGGAAGAAGCAGCTTTCCGTCCCCCATGCGTGCTCCTAAACTGTCATGGTTACCCTGGCTGGGAGATTCGCACATCATTTGCTTTTCCCACCAGCGGGATCAAGCCCTGTCCGCGACCTCTGATTTGTTTTTATAACGCTTGTCTTGTTGCTTGGCGTCTTTCTCATGGACACAAAGACATTGCTACACTTTCAGCTTTATGAATGCAACAGGAAATACCAACCACTGGTTCATCCCTTTTGGGTATCCCCTTCTCTAGTGGGAGCACTCTTGTGTGGAGGATAATGAGTTAAATTGTGCGCGCTGGCTAGCCTTATTTAAACCTCAAGCAAGGAAATGCTTTGGGACATCGCTGTTGCTGAAGAGAGTGAGAGAGCCAGCGAGACCGGGATGTGGGTTATAGTTCAACATGTAATTAAGGACAATATTGTGGCTTGAGCTTCTATATTTGCCCCATCCTCTTCCAGCTCTTGCCTTATTTCCTAAGTGTTCACATAGCATCCCCTAATATCCCATTGATGACACCATGGCCCCACTTTGATTTCATAATGAGCTTCTCAGAGACTGTAGTGAGCTAATTAAAGCCAAACAAATCTCTGTATCAAAACCACGAGGGAATAATATGGGATAAAAAAGTGCAATGGAGGCATTAATGTCCTCAGTAATTTATCTTTAGATTTGAATACCCACTTAAATGTGAATGTAGAGAATATTTCTCTGAAGAATGGGTTCCACAGGAACAGGGGCTATTTTTTAAACCAATTTGGGAGGTAACTGAACACGACAATGGTTTCTGAAGCTAGTGATGTTCGTCTAAATAAAAATGGATGAACACAGTGGAAATCCTGCAAGGTAGGGTCTCGCATATGTGATTTTCTGCTCTAATAATAGCCATATTTATTGTATTTTTGTTGCACATAGACAAGGCTGTTCTTTGCCATAACCCATTCTTCAACCAGTGCTCTTGGGAAACATGTCAGTTGGAGCAGTTTGGACCATTAACAGATTTTGTGTAGATTCATTGGCTATCAGAGTTTACGGCGAATGTTTCAATTGGCGAGGGCAGCTGATGTACCCAGGGGAAACCCACCCAGACAAAGGACTACACAAACAAAGAATGTAGTCAATTTTTGTGCATTCAGCCTTGGACATGTAGTTAATATAGTATTGACTGAAAGTATTATGCATTTTGGATTTTCTGATTTAGATTTGTGATCATACATTATTGTTTGTGAAAACGTGTAGTAGGTTTCTCTAAAAATGTCTAGACTGTTGTGTTGAGCCAAGTGTTGACANATATAGTATTGACTGAAAGGATTTTCTGATTTAGATTTGTGATCATACATTATTGTTTGTGAAAACGTGTAGTAGGTTTCTCTAAAAATGTCTAGACTTCAGACTGTTGTGTTGAGCCAAGTGTTGACAAGCCGACCGTCACTTTCACCTGTGGTCACCTCAGCAGACTGTCGTGCACTGACCGCTGGTCCTGGGATGACAGACGAGGGCATCGTGGGGACACTCATTACCTGTGAATGTCCCTGTGTCAGCAGCAGAGGCAAACAGACACTATAGGACACTGAGCCCTTCAGCCAGAACCTGCAATAATGCAATCACTGGAAACAACTGCCAGCCACCACTCGCCCAGAACAATACACGCACAGCTTTATAATTAAATGTGGAATCGATGTGACTCTTTTAGCAAAATGAATTTGTGCTAACTAGACTGCAATGTAAAATGCTTGATGTTTTATATAATGTCAGTGCATAATGACTTTTGAGTAATGATGAATTTGAAATTTAAAATCAATATTACGAGAAAACGTAAACTGGCTTGTGCCCATCAAAATAATTGAAAATATCAAAACAATGTAGAACAAAATACATGCATTATTTGTATTAAATTCTAGTTTGACTTCATACAAAAATAATAGCAATAAATTGTAATAGATTCTAAACTACACATTTGAAATGATTTGGAGGAGGAGTACGATACCAATTATACTTGCCACCGTACACCAGGTCTGAAAGAATAAGATTGGGTTGTGACTGGAAGAGGTTTCATTGTAGGGTTGAAGTTGGGAATAGCCAGTAAGGCCTCGCTAGACCTAGATTGACTAAAGTTATTTAAATGTTGAATCAATTTTCAGTAAAACAGCCATGGAGGACCAATTCAATAAAGCCTTTATATAGTTTAAGATTTCTGTAAAATTTACATATTTAAATTCAAGGTCACATTCCATCTGCCGTCTTCATTTGGAAATGCTTCGCTGAAAGCACTGAACAGGGCCCTATAAAAATCCCAATTTAATTGTACATGAAATCATGTCTTGCAAGCAGCACTATTAGCCTAACCAATAAATAATTACAATGTCTGAAAAGTAGAAAGCTTATCCACCAGCTGTAACAGAAGAAAACACAACTCTGAAGATCGATACAATTTTGAGTTTGAGAACGTGATACCCTGAAGGTTCATAAATATTCAAAAGTGCGTCAGAAGTAGCAGAGGCAGCATTTGTGTGTTTACAAAACAGAGCTTTCTCCCGTGGGAGTTCAGTTTGCTTCAACGCAATGAAACGAGATCGCCACTAAATCATCCACACTTCTCTTGACACATTGGGCTTCCTCTTTGTCTGCATTATTCATTGTCTCCATATCAGAGAGCTGTCACCTAAAGATCAAGGTCTTTTGATGTAGTATTGAAGTACTGGAAATATCACTCAAAAAATAATAACGTAAATTAGGTTTAGACATTCTGATATCATGTTGTAGTCTCATAAAAAAACATTCCTGAAGTGGGCTTCAGTTTCAGAAATCCTATCCTATCTGAAGCGGAAGGTGTCTGCATCTGAATAGATGAAAAGGTTATTCTCAAAGATGTGAAGCCAGAAAGTACTTCTGTGCATTTTAACTTTCTATTTTTTCTTTTTAAAACACAATTTTCAAAACAATCCTGTATAATCCATTCAATATTCTCAGAATACTTAATCTGCTCTAATAATCACTAATAATTTACACATCTATCAAACTTGTTGGTCTGGTTCACCAACATATGTCCACGAGTCACTTACGTCAGTTTACATCTTACAACAGATCTGTGTGAATTTTGTTTTTGTTCAAGTGAACCAGACTCGGGCCAGTTAAAGTGAACCAGACCAGTCTAAATGATCACATGGGGAAGAATGGTGTTAAAGGTGCAGTTAACAGCGTCCAGTATCGCGTGAGTGAGAGTTCATGAATTGCTGAAAGCTTCTTGGTGTTGACCTTGATGAAGTTATGTGATCTGGCAGCCTCTTTATTTTCGTCAATGCCACTGATTTGTATCGAACAGCTTTGATCCAAAATGAAGTGAAGGACTGCTTGACCTTGCTGGTGTTTGCTCCCCTGTCACCGGTTCTAATGCATTCACCCTCTGCTGTAAAGACTGGTCTATCATTTATAACCACTGGACATCAAAGCTGAGGATAACTTTGATCTATTTCAGTACAAAAACTGGCTTTAATTCTTAACTTAAGACTTAATTCTAAACCTCCATGTTGTAACACAACTATATATATATAATATATATATA
>JAPMNZ010919035.1:0-11895 GCA_029875035.1 Pomatoschistus microps
CCCTAAGACCTTAAAATCGAAAAAAACAAGCTATGTGTCAATAGACCTCAGCAGTGACATCCCGAAAATGTGCCAGACGAGGCTAAGCAAGCGTTGATTGGACATAATTCCATTAGGCAAATACAGTATGTGACCGGTAAAATTATAGTTTTATTCCTATTTCTCATTTCACAAAGCCTTTGAGCATTATGTAAAAAAAAAATTCCGATACTTTATTCCCATATTTTATTAAGACACAAAATTCAAGACTTTTCAAGGTTTTCAGTGTTTCATAATTCCATACTTATACTAGACTTTCGAGACTTGCGCAAGCATCCTGAGTTTATGATATTTAATTATTTATTTGATATGGACACAACGGTAACATTGGACAGAGCAGATGCACTGCCTTTAGTGTTATAGCCAGACCATGCTAATTTTCAACACTTGTCCATAGAAGGCTTTTAGGGCATAAATGCACACATTTAAAATTTACAAATATAAAAGCAATTAAATATACAGTTAAAAAACCATGTGAACAACGTTGCTCCGATTTCAGCCACAGTTTCAGTGGGAAGAGCGTTCCACAGTTTGGTGAGCAGGTGCCCTCAACAACAGATCAGATTCACAAACCTGCCATACAGTATTATTTTAATGTCCTACTGGCCAAAATCATGCATGTTTTGGTTTATATTTACATCCCTTCTAAACACCTTTATGAGAAAATACATAGACTATAGTTTATGTAATGACAAAGAAGATGGGACAGGTTTTTTCCTGAGGACTGGCCCTGGCATTGCAGAGACATTAGCTAGACTAAAACTACATATTTCCCATAGTTTCCAGAAGAGATTTTTCAACTGCCCTTTAATGATATCCCATAAAGGCAACCTATTCAGAAGACCAGTATAGTACAATAGTTAAGTAGATCCTCTGGTTTATTTAACTTGTGGATCAATAACAGTGTTTAAATGTACAGTAGAGCCTGACCTTGTTGAAGATAGATCTCGGCGAGTTGTGCGCGGGCTTCGGTGGCGGCTCGAGAGCTGCAGCCGTGCTCTCGGTCGCAGCAGATGTGGAGGAAGTGCAGCCGGAGCCACTGGTCGGAATCGCAGGAGAAATACAGCCCTAGAGACAGGTACTGCTCACACACTGTGGACCAGCGCCCTGCAGGACATCAGGACCACATGTGATCAGTTTTGCAGAGTCTTAAGCTACAACAACAGTCAGTCATCAAAACTTGGGCAAAAATGTTGATTGAATTGTTGAATTGTTTAAGAGATCGAACTCAGGCAGTTGGTGCACGTACAAAAGCCCTGTTTGCACCAGCCCTACTCTACTCTACAGGTTGCGTTTCCATTACTGTATGCTTTATAATCTGGTACTGTATCCCAGCAACCAACCCATCTAGCATTATCCGTGGAAATTCCTTTGCAGCCATGGCTTCCAACAGCACACAGGCCAATCTGTCAATTGGAAAACTTTAGGACCAGCTTTTCAATTTCCATTCTCAAAATATAATTATAGATAAATATAAATTTTACCATGCGCTTTGGTTCTTGGTCAGGATTGCAAGTATTACTTTATTGTAGTTTGTTTCATGTTGTGGTCATTTAAATGTCAGCACTACCAATTTAAAGCCAATTTTTGTATATTTTCCCGGGATTGTAAAATAATTGCATGTATCTGAATATTCATACACTTCTTTGTACCTGAGACCTCTGCTTGCTCGGCCTGCGTCAGATGCTGCTTCATTTTGTGCATTTTTTCGGGTTGATCCTGAAGCGGTGCTGGCTGAGTGTGGCCTCGATTGTGTTCTTGTCCGTCCTGTCGCTCCTCGTCCAAACTCAGAACATGGAAAAACTTTGAGAATGATCTGAGAAAGAGACATAAAGGAGATTGGTGTTGGGATAAATATATCTCCATCCACCATTTCCTCTCGTGCGTCCGGTCTGAACCAGAAACCTGAGGGAATGGGTGGAGTATGCTGTGCACTTGCTTGGTTGGAATGAGTTGAAGACCTCAAATCTACATAATATTTGGATAGCATCATTGTATCATTAAAGTCACCTGGGATTTCCATTTTGTAGCATCTCCACACAAATGTTCTGCTTCAAACTCTTTGTAACGCTATGAAAAGAAATATAACACTTTTTGATAATAAACAATATAAATAGGAAATACATTTAATTGCAGTGTACCTTAGAATATCTTGTCTTGAAAGAGGTTTTGCACTCACATGTTGTTGTCTTAACCTGTTTTAAAAGCCAAGAGGAACAAGGTTAAATTCTACAGTGAAATCACTGAAGCAGATCAGTGTTGTTTACCTGTCATGATTTTTATGTTTTCCTTTATTGATTTGAGGAAGAAATGATTCATTGTGGAATGTTGTCGTTTCTGTCATCTTCTTTAACTGGAAATAGACAATAACAATTACAAATACATAAATACATGTTATTCGTCACTTTTAATTATTCAATTAATCATTATTATGGTGTTGAACATTCAAAATAGTTAGTCATATTCACCAATCCATGTTATAAACAGTACTTTGAATACAACTGCGGGATTGTATCTTCAGTTTTTTGTTTTTTTTTCTGTAACGCAATTATTTAGGATTTAAAAGCATTGTTAAATTTTTCTATCTTGTTTAATTACACTTTGAGTTTCCTTGATCTGTGCTATACAAATACACACCTTAACTTTACAGTAATGGCTAATATTATACATTAGCGTCATAGGATATGGACAGAGTAAATAGCAGACACAGAAACTGTATTGATAATTACAATAAAGGCTACACGAAAAGTTGAGTAAGAAAAAGGACAAACAACATTGAATAACGAGTTGATATGTGTTGGTTCAGTTCAGTTCAGTACACTTCACTTCACAGGTGCAGACAGTCATCAGATAAAATCCCCATCATGTAAAAAGTTATAACGCTACATCTTTACTATTAATTGTTTGTTTTGTAAATTGTTTCCAAAGATGCGAACTTTTACATATCGAGGCATAACAATAGCATGATGAATGCTAACGCTAATGTTAGCTGTTAACTCACAACAAATCTCAACGAGCTCGTGGATCTGTGCAACGCTACATTCATATTGGCCTCATTTATGATAAAATACTCACAGAAACAAGACGGAATCAGTACGTGCATAAAGCGGTATATCGTCTGCGTGCAAATGCACGTACAAGGACACGTTTGATGAATAATTAGTTAGTTTTTCATAGTTTGTTAGTTCCTCCTCTGCAGCCGAAGTACACCGTCGTCATGGTAACGAGGAAGCACGCATTCTGCAGGAGCCCCCTGAGCACGCCGACTCGAGTCTTAAACACATTTCTGTTGTTTTTATTATTTGTTTTAAAGGTAGTGTAAATGTGTTGGCGCCTAATGTATGTCCCCACCTGTATTACTGTGTAAATACTTGTGAATTTTTGTTCTGAAGGTTTGAAATACATCAAACTAACAAATAAATCGAACAAACTAGATAATGTTTTTTTGTTCCAAATATTCTTTCCTTGGTCCCAACAGTCAAGTCTCATGGCCTACATACTGAGAATAATGAATCATACTGAATCATCACGAATCATGGTAGATCCATTAGAATGCAGCTTATAATTCAGCATTGCATACTAACTTAAGTAATTCTTTGTTTATCCAGTTTATTACTGTAAATCTACAGTAAACGCATTATTTTCCACTCAGGAAAAACTGACCAAAAGAAACAATAAGTAACAGGGATGCACCTCCACAAACCTGACTTGTGCATGACCTGGGGGAGGCCCTCGACCCGCTTCTAGTAATCCACCAAAGTATGACACAAAACAAAAAAGTATAGGATTTTGACACAAACACAATATTCTAACTATATTAGCATACAGTATATATCAGTGTCACAGATGCCACTGGTTTAATGGAAACTCCATCAGAGATTGAGTGGTTAGTGTGTGGTTTCTTCAAAGTGCTGAAGTTTAATTCTAGTGGAAATTGGGAGCAGCTGAGAGCCAGTTTCCTGTTGCTTGTGGCTTTGTAAACTCTTCCAGGATTATTGTCAGTTCATGTTCTCTTTTGCTTTAATTTGTCCAATAACTATTGCAGCCTTTGAGAAGTAAATCCATTTAAAACAGCAATGTGCTGACTCTGAAATCAAGTGTGTATAATTAATAGAGGTGTACATTTGTATTTGTTGCTTTGGGACAACAGGCCTTTAGGACCAACACTTACATACTGTTGCACATAGGAGTAGCTCATTACACCTAATATTTAGACTTCTAATGACATTTCTAAATGTTTTTAATAATATTAAAACATATTCATGTGTTTATTTAAACAGCGGGACAAAGTTTCATTTCTATTTTCATTATTTCTTTCCACCAGTTTGTGGCTGACTTTAGGATTGCTGGCCTGGAGAGGGCAGCTGTGTGTGTCTGCTCTTATCAGATCATGTCCAGTCACGTACACCTCCCACATGTTTATGTGATTTACATCCAGACCTCTGCAGAAGCTCTCACTGTGAATGTGATATACCTCCTGTCTAAACAAGTTGGTAGATCATTTGTTTTATAGAAAAAAGTTGCATTTTGTGATATTTTTAATTATATATTGTCACAGTAAACATTATAGTGTTTACATTCTCATCACAGCTCCATTAGTGCCGTGAATGGAATTTTAAGACACAGTCAAAAACAAATGTCAGTACGAGGTCATCGCGGGGCATGTCTATATCGATGGAGCTGAAGTTGGCTAGATGACTCTGAACTTGTGTGTATGTTCTCAATGGGTAGTTTGTGTAAAAGCTGATTTTTGTTTTTTATGAACAGTGTAATACAATACAATACATCTAATTAGTCCCTCACTCTCAAAACAGTTGTGTGTGTATGGTTATGTATTTTTGGCCATGTTTTATAGACAGAAAAACATGTCTCTATCAATTTTAGACAGAGACGTGAAAAGCTAGCTCTAAACCCAAAGCGTCAAATTGTGACTCACTGGACTTTTTTTGTTGGTGCAGGAGGATCAGTGAGGGGCTGGGGCTCTGTGAAATGGGTGGCAGCTCTGATTGNACCCAGAACTGGACAAAAGGGAAGAAAATGGATGGATGGAGTTAGATACCCCACCTTTAATTTATTGTATTAGAAATTGAGATAAATCTATGTTCTCACCTTGATGCTAGTGAGGCTTAGGGCCACATAACATACCGAAGAGGGCCCCGTTTTTCCCTCGGGCCCTTTTGCCCTTTTTTTATTGCCTGTTTTAGTGTAATACAAAGAGTCCTTGCTTTTGTTCATTGAATCCAACATGCAGACAGAGTTAACAAGAGACTTCAAATGCTCCAGTGAAATGTCTGACGCGTGACACGGATCATGAATGATGTTTATAAACTGCGAATGGAAAATGATGAAAGGACAGTAGTAAAGTTTATGTAAAAAAACAAAAAAGTGTTTACAAGACGGATCTAAATGAGATCTGTGGTTGGAGCAGTGGGAGGAGGCCAAGTTTATATCAGCAGTCGACCAATCAACAGAGAGGAAAGGCACAGAAAGGAGAGCAGAGATGTGGAGCAGACTGGGATGTTGTGAGGCTGTTGCGATGGTTCGGACGATTCAAGACTGCATCGAGGTGAGAACATAGAATGAGCTCTTTGTCTAATACCATGCATTAAAGCTGGGGTACTGAAATTTGTTTTGATAGTACATTTTGCTTATCCCAATGGAAAAAAGTCCACTACTCCACACTTACATTTGGGATTAGAGCTGATTGGCTTTTCACTTTTCTGTCTATTTTGATAGAGAGGGACAATATTGTAGTACATGATTTTTAAAGTTAGGTACCTCCCCTTTAATTGTTGATGTTTCATGTTCAGCATAATGATGAGTATGCAACTTGTGTCAACTTTACACTGAATTTTTTTGATGTAACTGGAGATTTGACAAACATGACCTGTCTCCCCACTGTTGACATGGTCCATTTTTTCAAGTTTTAATAATAAGTGAACAAAATAGTTATGAATGCATGCATCTTTTGATATTATTACAACATTAAAGAAACAACAACAACACACTTTGATAAGCCTGGATTGGAACAGGCCAACTATTGTGTTTATGAGGAATATGCAATAGGCCAATAT
The DNA here is from genome assembly GCA_029875035.1 of Pomatoschistus microps. Classification (NCBI taxonomy): domain Eukaryota; kingdom Metazoa; phylum Chordata; class Actinopteri; order Gobiiformes; family Gobiidae; genus Pomatoschistus; species Pomatoschistus microps. Next base: position 6,114 of record JAPMNZ010919035.1, read on the forward strand.
GGGATTTTAGAGGTTATAGCCCTCATGGAATCACAATGAACACATAAAAAAATTGAGAAGACTTGCAATGGGACAACCAGACAATTTTTTATTCATGCATTTCTTTTAATTCATGCAAAATAAGTTATATATGATAAGTATATAATAATATGCAAATGTTTATTTTGTCTTTCAGAATTGGTGATAATCTCTTCCGCAGTTGGACAGCTCCTGGGACATACACACATTTATATCTTTATCAAATCTACTTTTTAAAATGGAAACTGGTCTGTGTAGTTGCTCATTACTATTGAAACTTGGCATTTTGATCTCTGTTTTTGGAATGATCTTTTTCCAACCAGTTTCATGCCACAACAACTCAATTCTGGATGCTGCGTTTTTGAATTTGCCTCAAGAAGACGGCATCAATGTCTTTAGCGCCATTTTTGAGCAAGAAACTGTAGAAAAATCTCCTTCTTCTTTGGATATCGGACACAGCAAATCAATAGAAGAAAACAAGCTGAAATCCAAGTACAAAACAAACTTCTTTCCTGCAAATTCGTCCAACCGATTTCACCCATTGTCACCTCCTCGCTGCACGCAGGAGACTTCCATAAAGGCAGCGTTTAAGTACATCAATACGGTGTTGTCCTGCCTGATTTTTGCAGTGGGAATAGTCGGAAATGCAACACTTTTGAGAATTATCTGCCTGAATAAAAGCATGAGAAATGGACCCAACGCCCTCATTGCCAGCCTGGCCTTGGGAGACTTGATCTACATCACCATAGACATACCCATCAACGTTTATAAGGTAAACTGTCCCTCAATTTTATAAATCATTTGGAGTGAGATATTGCATCCAAATTGCAAATCAAATTACTGAATATTATGGAAAGTCTCCTAGAAAGAGATTTTGAAAAAGTCATATTCAGTTTCCTCCAAGTCCTAAATTTACTCAGCATTGAAGAACATGATGCAATAAGTTGGAACATTCCATTTACAATGAGCAACATGGGAGGAAGCTGTTTCTCCTATCTTGCAATGAGCTTGAGGTCCGAGGATCTGAGACTGCACACTGACTCAAAACTGAAGAATGTACAGAATACCATATCAACAATAGTCTTTAACAAAAGCCATTACTTTACAATTTGTATTAACATGAAAAACAACAGCAACATTCATTTAGTTAGAAAAATATAGACACAACTAGAAAAATAAGTTATACATTATCCACAAGTTTCTGAATGATGAGAAATTAGAGCCATTTTTGAATAATATTTTTAAATTTGTATCTAGCCACCTGCTTGTCTCCACAGACATGATAATGCCTGGCCTGGAACGTTCCTTAGTACGACATTAAACCTTTCTATCTTAACATTATGTAATAAAATATAAGTAACTATTTCCAAAATCAGTCTTGTATTTTTTTGTTTTTTTCCGACAGAAAATAGGGACCACCCTCTCTCAGCCAATCACTTTCACTTTTACACGGCTCCTTCTATTGGCACAAACCAAATGTGTCGTGTGGGGAAGTTACGTACCCCAGCTTTAATGCCATCTTCCAGGCAAAGCGGTAACATCTGCAGCTGGTGAATGTCTGCATCAGTGTCTTGAGTGTGTCTCTGATAAACGCTCAGAAATACTCACCGTCACTGATACCGTTCTCTCCTCAGGCCCAGATAACTCACTTCCCACAATGATAACGTCCCAGACCAGAGTGGGACTAAAAACTATCTAACTATCTCTGTGTGTGTTGTACTTGCAGCTCTTGTGGATGCGTTGGCCTTTTGCAGACTCCTCCTTGGGTTTGTTCCTGTGTAAACTCTTCCCCTTCCTGCAGAAAGCATCAGTCGGGATCACGGTCATGAACCTGTGTGCGCTCAGTGTGGACAGGTCTGTACAATGGAAAGAAAAAAAACGTAGGAATTCTGCTTTGGAAAGACATGTCACTTAGGAAGCAAAAATAAATTAAAAACAGGCCAAAAAATGAATGACAAATATGTAATGCATATTTTTTTAGTATATAGAAAGGTTATTGCTATGCCAAATGTAACCCTAACCCTTTCCAATGAGACCTGCTTGTTGAAATGGGAAGCAAAATAGGTATTCCCTACATCTCCATGGAGACAAGCAGGAAGTTAACCTACATACTGTATACAGTATACCTACATCTTTTTTGTTCCTTGCTGATGCTGTGAGGTCTGAGGATAGTGGTGATCCAGGACAACTAAGGACTTTTATTAACATTTCTGGACAGTGGTCATCCCGCTCCCTATGGATAAATGCTTCCTATTTGTTTGCTATTTTAGAATTTCCTGTATTTGATTCTCTGATCTGTTGTTTGTGAATCGAAAACGTTGTAAAGTCCTCCGAGACGACTGCTGTTGTGATTTAGGGCTGTACAAAAATCTATTTAATTGAAAAAAACATATTTCCTTACATTCCCTTACATTTCAGGCAATTTTCTTGAAACGTTGATGATGAGATATTATTGGAATAGCAGGGCTCTCGCTCAGTGTCGCATGTTGCATCACTCCTTGTCATTCCATTATTGGCCAAAACAAAGGCTTGAAAAATGCCTTGAGAAGTTTTTGAGCAGAAATTTGAACTGTTAAAGTTGTGTAACTAAATGTTTATTTCATTGGCCATTGTGTTTGTCCCAACTTTTCCAATAGTTGTAAAATGTGGTGAAAAAATCCAACCACAACTTGCTGAGTTCATCTTATTAGATATTAATGTTTTCTCACCTATATTATACATACTTAATAAGAGCCACACAAGTCACTATTTGACACTTTGGGTTAGAGAGCTTGAGGGCGGTTCTTTCTTTTTCACTTACACGTCTGCAAAAAATTATCTAAAGATATAACCAAAAATACACATGCATGTGAAAACTGATGAAAGAACCAAAAGACAGAAAAGGCTCAATTTGCTGTAAAAAAAAAAAACTTGGGGATTTAAAAATGCTTTTGGAAAAACAAAAAATAACTTAAGCAAAAAAAATACATGGCAAAATGTTGAATGATAAATATGTAATGTTAATTTTCCTTTCGGCCTTGTATGGAAAGATTATTGCTTTGTCCAAAGTGTTGCACAATGTGTCATTTTCATTCCATTGACACATCCTTTCTGCCATGAAAAAAAAGAGTGATTTGCAAGTTACGTACCCCAGCTTTAAGAAAATAACAAACATGTTTTTTTGTGTTACATTGTATTGACATTTTTGCACTGGTCGGCATACATCACACTTAGTTTTTTTGTCCCCTTTTTGTTCCCCAAATCCCCTTTTCCCTTGTGATGGGCAGAGAAGCTCACAATAATAGATAAATAAATAAATAAGTGAATAATAGATAAAAATACTGAATATAGATAACAATAATAATAATTAAAAAAACCATTTAAAAACAGAATAGGTAATTAATTGAAGAATAAAATAAAGATGCATAACTACAATAAACAATAAACAATAACGCTGTGTGTTTAATATTCAAACACATGTTGCCTATTCCTGCTCAGATACCGTGCGGTGGCGTCTTGGTCGCGCGTGCAGAAGACCGGCGTTCCTCTTCTCACTGCGGTGGAGATTGTGGTGATCTGGCTTCTGTCAGTGCTGCTGGCTGTTCCTGAGGCCGTGGGCTTCAACATGGTCAGCTTCGAGTACAGAAACATCAGCATGAAAACCTGTATGCTGCAGCCCAGGGGCCCCTTCATGTTGGTGAGCGATGAGGAACACAAACATTTATTCTATTGCGCTCTTTTTAGAAGTAGAAAAACACAAGCTGGTCTTCCATTGTCCATGTTCTCCTCCAGAAATCTAAATAAATAAGGTATACGTTTGTGAACAAGCATTTATATTGTCATTTCCAGTATTTTGTGGCACTATCTGCAAGTGAAAACCAGATCTCATCAGACCTCTGAAGCTGTGCAGGGTAGGGCCTGGTTAGCGCTGTGATGGGAGACCTCTAGGAACCACAGTGGGGCGGCCGTGGCTGTAAAGTGCAAGTCTGTCATTGTGTCCATAGGCAAGACACTTCGCCCACATGTCCTAGAATGAGTATGTTGTGTTTGTGATGGTGGATGGTGGTGAGAAGGGGTGTTGGCACATACTGGTTGCCTCGCTTCTGTCAGTGTGCCCCAGGGCAGCTCTGAGTGTCCTAAACAGCGCTGTATACTGTAAAGCTGATGTATTATTAATCATTATTGTTATTATTTTAAATGCATCCAACCGGTTTTATCTGAGCCACCAATCTTTGAAACCACAAAACAATTAACCATGTATAAAAAATTGTTTGGTTTGATCACTAGTTTTTGCTTATGTTTTTGATCATATTTTAGACAGAAAATAGAGAGGACCACCTTCACACAGCCAATCAGTTCTCAGCCCAAAGTGTCAATAAGTGACTCACAGGGCTCTTCCTTCTAAGTATACAAAGATAACATAATTTCTAATATGATTGAGTCAATGACTGTTTGGTAAAAATATACATTCTACTATCAATACAATAGATAGAAGTGAGATACAGTATAAAAGTGTGACACAGCCGGTGAATAGTATTCACGTGACATCACAACAATCCCCAAAAAAGAGAGGGATTCCAGCTTTAACAATCACAGGCCGGCTATGGGGCTAAGCATGTGATATAAAAAATGCAGTGGAGGGGAGCGGAAAAATCTCTCCTGGTAATAGATTGATTTCTTGTCTTATTTTTTTTTAGCAAATTCTCTATAATTCTTGAGCCAATACATGTGAATCTATATTTTATAATAACACCTGGTATGAAACCAATTCTTGAACTTGAAGAAATCCTGGTGGTTGTCTTTCAGTTCTACAGTGACGTGAAGGACTGGTGGCTGTTTGGTTTTTACTTCTGCGTGCCGCTGCTCTGCTCCGCGCTCTTCTACACGTGTATGACCTGTGAGATGCTGCGGCAGAAAGGAACGCTCAAGATCTCACTCAGCGAACATCTCAAACAGGTGAAAGATATTATTAACAACTCACTCACACACTCTAGTATAAAGAAAATGTTATGTCTTTATAAATACCAAATTCATTTTTTTGGTTCATTTTTAATCATTTATTTCAAGCTTATATAAAGGAATCATTTGTTGTAATTACCAGTATTAATTATATATTCTACAAACATACACACATGATTATACATATATTTTAGGGTTTCCTTAGTTCACCTTCGTCAAAGCCCGAAATGGAATGGGAAAGAATAGAATTAACATAAAATAACATTAACATTAATAAATAAAAAAAATTGTGATAAATTATTCAGTGATTCATTCTTTCAAGATGTTAAATGAATCATGAATGGCTGCCGCCCAATCCTCACAGCACCAGCCCCTCACAGCACCTGCCCCTCACAGCACCTGCTCCTCACAGCACCTGCTCCTCACAGCACCAGCTCCTCACAGCACCAGCCCCTCACAGCACCTGCTCCTCACAGCACCAGCGCCTCACAGCACCAGCCCCTCACAGCAGCAGCTCCTCACAGCACCAGCCCCTCACAGCACCAGCGCCTCACAGCGCCAGCTCCTCACAGCACCAGCGCCTCACAGCACCAGCCCCTCACAGCAGCAGCCCCTCACAGCACCAGCTCCTCACAGCACCAGCCCCTCACAGCACCAGCTCCTCACAGCACCAGCCCCTCACAGCACCAGCCCCTCACGGCACCAGCCCCTCACGGCACCAGCCCCTCACGGCACCAGCCCCTCACGACACCAGCCCCTCACGGCACCAGCACCTCACGGAACCAGCCCCTCACAGCACCAGCTCCTCACAGCACCAGCCCCTCAC
>JAPMNZ010919085.1:0-10180 GCA_029875035.1 Pomatoschistus microps
ATATGTAGCCTGGTGTCATTGGCCCAAGGTCTGTTTGGGGTTGTGAAATAATGCACTGAGTGATCTATTGCAGAAAAACTAAAACAGGCTGAGCTATAATAGGGATACTGTGTATTTTGTAAACAAAAAAACGCATTTCAAGAGTATTTGAGTTTAGGCAGCCAAGTGTAGAAAAATGTGAAGAGCAATGTTTGTCAGAAAAAGGATCTTAGTCATAATTGCGTTTGTTTGTTTTGCATTTAAATACAAGTTTCAAAGCTTAAGGGGCCAAACAGACTGTCATTCCATGTAGAATGCTGTTTGATTAAAATGATGGTGGGGGTCTATAGGCTTACAATACACGCAGTGGGAGGAAAAAGGGACTGTCTGTAGAATTCAGCCATCCCATGTAGGACGTCTGGTGGTGGTGGATTAAAGCATAGCCAGTAGCAATGAGATTTCAGGTTAAACCCAGTGGCTAGAAAACACAAATGGGTTAGCACGATAAGGCCTTGTTTGAAGTCCCCACATCCCTCCGAAACGTGGCCAGTCATCCAGCGTGAACAAAATGACATGTGTCAGTAAAATGCCTGGTGCCTCATTCTGGTGGTGCTCTTTGTGCGTAAAACCGCTGAGCCACACGCAGACGCAGGCGACACGAAACTCACTTTTTGCATCGTTCACATACCAAAATGAAACAACAAAAACAAGTCCATCATTGTCAGACAACCCAACATTACACAGATTATAAGTCAAAGTAAAACCTACCTGCACTGCCGTACGACTTTGCCAGAAGCCAGCCGATACTTGCGCAAATTTTAGCTTTTGAACAGTCATACAAATCCAATGGCTTTATGTCTGGGACCACAAATGTCTTTCTCGCTGTAGGAGAATCCCCCATAATGAGCGGGAAGCTGCCGAATCCGTGGCCAAAACGTGTGAAAAGCCTGCGTGCAAAAATATCAGGCAATCATCCTTGGAGTTGACTCGTCCAAACGCTGAGAGAATACGGATGTGGGGAGGCTTGGGTTTATGAGGAAAATTTCCGCCCCGGAGCAGCATTCAAACCGGTTTAAGCGCTGTGTCTGCTGCTTCTGAACGCGAATCTTTCAGAAGTTTCGTCTTGACTTGACAAAATAGAGCCATTTAACTCGAAAAGCACAGAAAACAAGGCGAATCCCAAGCGTGTTTGCCTTTTTTCGTCCGCATTGCTGTCGGCTCGCTGTGCTGCGCAGCTCTGCAGATGACTGACTCCCAGGTGCTCCATACTGGCATCACTCACGGATCCCGCGGACCAATCAGAGAGGCGCCTGGAGCAAAGAGGGTGGGACTTTCCTTTATGAACGCACAGCGCAGCTTGAAGCCTGGAACTTCTACAGGTGCATGTGCAGTGTGGGGAAGCATCCACGAGCTTTGCCCCGTTATTATAATAGCTTAATGGTTTGGATCCGAAGAGAATCAACTTTGTATTATCATATGAGTGGTGGATCAAAAACAGCTCCAAACTACTTGGTTATCACCGATATACAGAAAACGTATGGGCTAAGTTTGGTAAATGTTATTTTTTGAAGTTACTCAGTGGAGTAGTGTAAAGTTAAAATTGGTCATATTTTACAAGATACAAAATAAGTAACTCAAGTTATATGCTTAAGTTGTGGTTAGCAGAATTGCTACTTGAGCTCCTAAATACAGGACACTTTCTATACAGCAATATTTGTTCTTACAAAATGGTCTTATATTTCCGTTACAGTAATAAATCAGTATTTTTAATTTTTATCCCAGTATATGAATATATTGCAATTTTAGAATAACTGACTCGAGAGTGGTGTGGTAGTCTCTCAAACTGGGACACCCTGGTCGGGGNGGGGTGTCCCGTTTGGGACACCATCAAAAAGAACATAATATTATTTTTGAGGAACTGAATTCGAAATACAGTTCTATCTTCTTTTGTGGGTAATTGGATATTCAAAAACTGTTATTTGAGATTTTTTTTTCACTTTTTTGCATGCAGGTGTTCTTTACTCAAGTTGTTCTAATCGCCAAAGTTGCACTAATGTGTGTGAAAGTATTCCAAGTGTTCAGAATACATCACTTGGTCCATGTAACAGAAGATGAAACATACTTTTAAAACCAGGTGTTCACTCCCCAACACTGATGATCCAGGCTAAAGCCAAATAAAAACAAGAATGTCAAGTGCAGAGATGGTACATGAATGCATCAGGAGGCTGAGAGCCAAATGGTTAAGGTAAGAATTAACATGTTATTTGTGTGTTCAAAAATACTATGGAAACCCCTTTGTCCAGTCTAGTCTCTTCAGAGCAAAACTCTGTCTCACGTCAAACTAGACTAGGCCCCGCTTTGCATCACCCTATGGGCACTTATTCATCAGAATATACACTTTTTTAAGGGGGGTTGGCATAAAAAAAAAAATCTAAGGACAGAGGATTATGGGACGTTGTTCGATTTGCTAAAATATCTTTGAAATTTGCTTCAGTTTATTTTTATGGAACAATGACTACTGTATTTGTTTTATTCATTGATTTTCTAATCTGTTTTATTCTATTTGTATGATTTTCTAGTTTGTTGGTAAATCATCCATTCTGTGGTGCATGCCTTCGAGAAAACTGTCATTAAGGGCAGTACAAAAAAAGATGGCTTTGATCCGTTAAATTGAGTAAAGCTTGAGTAAGTAAATAGTTTAAACCAGGGGGACTTATAGCTCGGGATGTGTGTATTCAACTTGTACAACCCACTGATGAGTCAAGCTATAGATTAATAAATACAACATGCAAAATCCACTTGTGTTGTTGCTTTGAGTTATTTATTGTGTTTTTCTCCCAAAATGTTCTGTTTTTGGTCAAATTATTTGTGAAATAGCAATAATTGTATCTTTAAATTGTCTTGCAGCCCCTAATTGTATAACTTAGTTGCTCACACACAATGTACACAGTAAAAGCATCTGTGGGCAGTGACAGGATCATTTAAATGTAGCCTAATTTTCAAAGTATGTCATTTATTTTGGACCTAGCTCCTCAGACTGTAAACACTGCAACATCACATGAGTTACTTTGGTGTACTTTGGGCTTCTTTGCTCCAACTTTCTAAGAGGATTACCTTTCTGCTATTTTAATCCAATTATGAACGCACATTTGATCAACAGTCCTGTGTGTTTTCTAAATGGAACAATAATATATAAGTCCATTCTATCATAAATCAGCACTCTGCCTCAATGGTGTGTATTGTGCATGATGCATATTTTATGTCATGTAATTTGTTCATGAGTAAAAGAGTGCTACACCTATTATCTAAAGCTATAATCCTATAAACATGTTTGTCCACTTGAGGGCAGTAGTGCTTCATTCCACTACTAGTGTTTATTTTCTCGTGAGTTAAATAATATCACTAACGAGTTTTGGTTGAGTAAGTCAACAGCATGGATCTATTACTCTGCTACAGTCTGAGATAGATCTGCTTTATAGTTAGAAAAACTCTCACGGATCAATCACTTACATAGACAGTAAATAATGTACTTAGTGTACAAAAAAACATATTTCTAATAATACTTCGAAGTAGGAGTATAGTAAGTATGAGTATTATACTTTTGTGAGGTCTGTGAACTTGAGACAGGAGCTTATGCTGTGAATGGAGTCTGCAAATGTGAGCTGACCTATCATGTTGCCCACCGTATGCAAATGCAGCAGGGCTAATGGGTCTTTATAATACAAGTGTGTACCTTGCCATTAATCCACACACGTGGCTGACGCGCAAGACGCCGAACGCACTGGCGCATCGAAGCCTCGATCCATGATCGAAGCCATCAAAATCCATTATCTCTCTCATTACACTCATTCCTGTCGTAAATGTTTTTAGTGGATGAGTAAACCGGAGCACCCGAAGGACCCGAAGAAAACCTACCCTAACATAGGGCTTGGGGATCTTGCGGACAAACCTCACCTCAATGTCAATAGACCAGCAGAGGAAGGTGGGAGTAAACACACACACATACACAGAGTAAGGTTCACCATGAGGCATAGGTCATCCAGCTCAGGACCAAGAGCCGCGAAGTTGGAAAGGTAATAGAACCAGGTCACTGGCAATAAGCTTGAAGCACAATTTCTAAGGCAAAATGTTGTATTTTTAAGGCAGTCAGTAAAACAGATTATCTCCCTCAAATCCCAAGTTTGACTATGAACCATCTGAAGTGCCACTCAAATTAAATAATCAATATAATTTGACTGTCACTTAGATGTTATTGGCATTGGTTTCAAATATTCATCAATGGACTAGTCTGAGCAAGATTTTTTTTTTCTTGCTCTATGCAATTCATCTCTAGTGTCTGATCTGGCTCTAGCACAAATGGGTATTGAGAATATGAATGTTGAATAGTACGAATATGAGATGACTTAAGACTGAGTGAGGCCGCACTAAGGACAAAAAGTCCAGGAACAAATTCTGTAACAATTATCTGACACAATGAAAAGGGTAAAGACAAAGAGTAAAGAAAAGGCATTTATTCCTTAGACAGGACACAATCACATAGAAATACAATATAACAATTAACACCATGTGTGTACAGAGCAACTTAGGTAACTTGCAATATCGGGAGCATTAGAACTACATTTCTTGTTTAAGAAGATTTACATTGAGCAAAACCTTCCCCACGTTTATGTTCCCCACGTGACTTTGGGGAACGTAGATGAAGTACATATGAGTTTGTTTTAACATTTTCTTCGCTTTGACATCCCATTTATTACAATTTAAATGCGTTCAAAGGATGAACACCCATGGTTGTTTTAGTCACATAAAATGCACATTTATACCACTAAAACTAATTCATGAACTTTTCAAGCTAGTCCTGTGGACAGTGCACCTTAATCATCTTTAAGGCCACCAAACACTGCTGTTGGGACGCTCTTCTGTTCCAGCTGAACCTCTGTCAGGGGAAAAGAGACTCATTATAATTCCGTTATGGTTCAGTGAAATAATAATTCAGTTTCATTAATATAACATCAGGAGTTATGAATACCCAATAAAAAGTCAGGCCTACCTTCTGGACCTTGGTTACCATCATCGTCGTCATCGTCATCAATGTCAATCTCATCAGGATTTGCTTGTTTGGCAAGTTCTGCAAGCTCACTCCGTGATGTATCACTCCTGCACACAAAAATGAATAAATGATTAAAACGTGAATGCCAAAGCATATGATTTTAAATTATTAGCTCACTGTTTTACTGAACCAACAGGGACAGTGACAAACAAACCTGACAAAGAGGATCTTTTCTTTAGGTTGTGCTTTATCCCTCTCAGCCTCTGCTGCCAACTGTTGAGCCTTTTGTTCAAGCATTTTCATGTCATCAATACCCATTTGGCCTGGAGCCAGATCAGACACTAGAAATAAATTGCATCAAGCACGTTTTTAAAAAACTAAATACAAAAATACAAACTTGATTATTTTTCAGAATTTACTTATAATAGAGTGATATTCCCAATACCTGTTCCTGTTGAGCTTGTTGTGGCTTTCATCATTTGAGAGGACATGAAATTGACCTGAGTATTATAAGTGGCCTGGACACTGCGTTTGATTCTTAACATTTCTCTAATTGTGTCCTCATTCCCATGACGTATCTCAAACTCCTTCCACATTTGCCAGAAATTAGCAGTCACCTAAAAAGGCAACACATTAGTTGGATTTGAACCATTTTCCGTGCATCTTGAAAGTACGTGCCAACATACCCTTGGATCACAAATTTGTGAGCAAAAGCAATAGATTGCTCTGGCTCGATCAATTTCACCCAGTTTACTTTCCATATCAGCAAACCGAAGACACATGTCTCTGGCATGTTCATCAGGCAAAACCTTCAAATATTTAAAAGACAATTTAGACATTTGAATGTAAATATGTTTGAAAAGTAGAACATACCTCAATAGATTTCTGATAGATTGCTCTCGTATAAGTGACACCATAGATTTCAGCGGCTCTCTTTATGTAAATGTTGAACATGTGGTGCCTCTCGTCAGTCTCTACTGCCTCTGTAGCCCTTTCATACACAGCCATAGCATGGCGAGCCAACCCATATTCCTCTTCCAATTTAGCATAGAGGAGGTAAATTGCTATAAGAAAATAAAGTTATTATGAAAATGAATATTATAATGAATTTGAAAGATCAAATTAAAACACACTCTTTGCAAACTTTGCAGGACATCCATCAATGGCTTGCTCAAATAAATCTCTCGCTCTCTCCAGCTTCTTTCCACCATATCTGTCGATAAACTTGGTAAGATAGGTGTTCCAGATGTCATAGACATTTGGCCATTTGAACAAGGCAATGCCACGCTCATATGCCTAAACAATTCAAAAGAAGAATTTTAGTTTATTAAGTATAATAGTTATTGAAGATAACAACAGGACATGCATTACTTTAAAGCTCTCTTCAAAATAGTTGTGCTCTTCGAGAAACATGGCATAATTGATGATAATCTGTGGCGTTGCAATGCGGAGATCAATAATACGGTCATATACGGCTTTTGTGGACTAAAGAAAACAGGAAAAAAAAACAATGGTTTGAGAAATGAATAGAAAATAAACATTAAATGTGTTTTTTATGCAGCAAACCTGAAATGTTCCCAGACTCTCTTCAAGGTCAGCCAGCATAGACCAGACTTTCAAGGACTTATAGACCCTGTTCTGGACAGGCTCAGAGGCATCGAAGTATTCTGCCTTCTTGGATGGAATTGCTGTTGCTTTCTAAATGTTAATGTATGTTATGTTACATATACATCATTTAAGATACACGTGCATTAATCAGAACAGAATTCAAGTATCTGACAATCTGACCCTCAAGATGCGCAGTGCCTGGTCATAGTTCTCATGCCGCAGTTCCATTTCTCCATATTCACACCACACTGCTGCCAGATCATCTACTTGCTTGTAGTTTACTTTAGTAGCCTTTTCAAAGATGGTTCTGGCCTGATAAACGTATGCAGTCATTAAATAAGTGAAAGTCTATGAAAATAGAACAAAATCCCTTACATCATCCAATTGTTCATTTTCCTCATAGAACTTTGCAAAGGAAACCCAGAGTGAGTGAGGTTTTCCAGTGGCTTTCATCGGATCGACCGTCTGTACAGCTTCAGTATAAGTGTTAATAATCTGCAAACAAAAATATCAAATTAATGAATTGATATTAAAACAACAAACATGTAATAATAATATTCAAACTGTTACCTGCCGGGGGTTGCCTTCACAGAGCTTGACACGTTTGTGCCACTCGTGAACGTTGTGTGGATTTTGTCGAAGCAGAACACTATTCAGAAGAAGAGGACGCCGAGCAATGAGCTGCTCAAATCTGGCTAATCTAAGCTCTAGATCAATGTCCTCTGGAACAAAAAACAAAAAACAAAAGGGATTGTTTATGATAATGTTATACAAGATAATTTGTTTGTCCACAGAAAAAGCTAAACATGAACAAATCCTTCCTTGATCTCACAAGAAAACATTTGGCATACTTGTCAGAAAGAGCCCTATTAGTCAACATTTTATAGAGATGTTGAGCTCGGACCCTCTGCTCAATACGGGTATCAAGTTTATGAAGCAGAGGAACTCGAGCTAGTGTTTAGAAAAGACGGTTTCATATCACGTGACCTGCGCAAATGAAGCTTCACTTCAATTTAGCTCATATACGTTATTTCAATGAACTGCAGTTATGTAAAACAGCCAACAGATGGCACCATTATTACTGTGATGTGTGATCCAGTGCGAGGCAATAGTCGTGAGGGTGGTCACCTTTTTTTGACGTTTCTGTGAAAAGCTTTAAAAATGTGACAGATGGCAAAAGCTACATGCATGTGAAAACTAGTGAGAACCAAACATTGAGAGTTAGTTAGATGGAGAATTAAGTGTCACAAGGACACCCATTGTAATGAATGTGCAGTTGGTGATTATAAAAATTACCCTCAATATTATTAACCAAAAATGTACTTTATAGTTTGCCTGGTGTGACATAAGAAGGTCAACAAGTTATCTATTCATACATGTGTTGATCTTACCCTCCTCATCCTGCCCCATCTCAGCAGTGGTTTCCATCTTGGCTGCGATCATGCTCTCTTCAAACTGAGCATAACTGTCAAATACTTGTGTAAAATCTCTGACTGTTACCACAGTAAGAATGGCCTCCTCGTACACATCACGAGCCTGAAATCAAAATAACAATTATGATTTAATTCGGCAACAAAACGTACACACATGTATTCAGATATAAATCAGACCTTTTCAAAGTGCCCACTCCTGATGTAATAATCTGCTAAGGAGCACCAAAGTTTTCCGAGTTGGTCAGTGAAGCGCGTAAGGCCACCTCGGATAATGGCTCCAACATTTAAAGATGTAACTTTATCTGGATTTTGGGAGATGAGGTCACAGAGTTCATGCCACAGCTGAAAATTAAAAATGGAAACCGTTTAGTATGGCTACAAAAGTTGAGAGCTCATCAATGTACATCAAACATTATTATCAGACGTCACTACATAGAATTATCTAACAAAACAATCATATTATATCATGATTCATAATGTACATTATTAACTTGAAAAGGAGTGGGAGGAAGGAAAAACTTAAACATTCTAACCCCTGTGATAAATACCCTGCAGAAAAATAAAGTCCAAAATCAAAATGCATACTTGATAGTTTGACTTTCCCTCCTTGGATACAAAGCTTTCATCGTTGACAATAGCAGCAAGTCGTAATGCAGCTTCGTCCAAACGGCCAACTGTGCGCAAATAATCGATGTAATCCTCTGCATTCTCTGGAGATAGCTGATGGAGTTTAAAAGAAAGAATAATTAAGAAAATGTACTTTCTCAGTGAATTATAATGGGTAGGTTAGAACAGTGCTTCTGGAGCTTTGTCAAGTCTGAAAAAGTTTAAACACCCAAGGAGAAATTTCGATTTTTTGATATTTTAACTCGGAGATTTTAAACGATATCGCAAAAAGAATTGTTAGTGGTTTGTTGTGTAAAGCTATTGTCAAACAAATAATAATGACAACAAACTACTCAAATGACATTGAAATGGGCAGGCATTAGTTCTCAATAAGGTTTCTACACTCCACACATCTGTTTTATTATGTTATAATTAGGGCTCTAATTAATTATTATAATGTATGAGTTGGGCGATTACTACTTCTTAAAATCCATAGTATAAATCATCTTTTATAAAAGTTGACCAAAATAAAGCTAAAGCAATGACACTCATAAAGATTACAGTAGATTCCTCTTCCAGTAATATTTTGGTACAGGTATGGTTCAAAACTTAAATCGAAAAAAAGTTTGATTTCACCATTCATACACATATCAATCTATGGCTGGGTGAGGTGTAAGCATTCAAGCACAACTGTACCTGTAGGTAACCATCTTCGCCTCTAAAGTACCTTTATTGAAACCTTTCCTATAGAAAACATAGATGGGGGTTTGACAGAAGAGAAGAGAAGAAAAGAAAAGTAAATTACCTTTAGGTATCTACGGTAAACCCGAATCGCAGTTTCCGGGAGGGGTAGATTCCGGACAAATCGGAGATACAAAGGCCAGATTCTTGGGTGCTGTGTAACTGGCAAGGCTCTCAAAGCACGATCAAATGTCCTCCGACTTCTTGTGATTTTGGATTGTGACACAAGGAACTGGCAGTAGTCAAGCCAAATTCTGGGCATCTGTGAGTAATAAAATGAAATAAACATAATAAAAACATGTAATATAGGGCCATGTTATTTTGAAATTACCTTGTGCATGAAAACAAGAGCTCTTTCGTGGCAGTTATTTATTTCTTCATAGACTGGCTCTGTTATGCATTTCCCTTTTACTTGTTTACGTCTCTCTTTCAGATAATTATACCACAGCTTGTAACTGTAACACAAGGGTTCATACAGTCATTGAAATAAAAATCATAAACATTAAGCAAAAGCAGATGACAATTAGTATGTTACCTGCCCGGAAGTTCTTTCAAAGCGCGTTCATAAATCATGTTCATGGTGGTTTTAGGTCCATTTTGCTTGAATTCAATGTAACGCATCCAGCACTTGACAGAGTATGGATTCCTGATGATTTCTTCTTCGTAGGGTAGATCGTCATCTTCCTATAATCACAAAGACGAGCACCACCATTGCATAACCATACTTGTAAGAAGTTTGTTTAAACGATTAGAAAGATGTTATATG
>JAPMNZ010919086.1:0-13625 GCA_029875035.1 Pomatoschistus microps
TGCCCTGACTACCACAGTAAGCCACCATAGCAACCACAATGATATTTACTCTGCAAACCATATCATGAATGCATTTTACTGTATATTAATCTTACTGTGATTATAAGGCCCACCCCTAGCCAGGCTACACAGGTTTAAGGATGTAAAACATTTTAGAAGAATCTGAATAAAAATGAAATTCTTATGTGTCATGAGTTGGAGTTTAAAGCTGAGGTACTGTACTTTCAAACCACGAAAAAGTGAACTATAGAATCAAATAGTTTAGTTCTATCCTTAGTTTTCACATGCATTTATGTTTGGTATCTGTCACTTCTTTAGATCAGATTATATTTTTACACAGAAAAGTGAAAAAGAGAGTACCACTTATGTTGGATGTTTGGAGTCTTGACGTAGTTTTACAAAGTTTTTCTCTCTAACCTCGTAGATTACTGCTCATCATCTACAACGCTACCTCAGACTACAACAGGTAATAATCTTCATGTTCCTGTACTTTCTGACTGTTTCCTGTGGCCATACTCCAGTGTTTCACAATAGTTCTAAATGTCTGTTGTTTTAGACACCCCTTCATGTCGCTACAACTGCGGCTCTTGGTACCAAAGCTGCACTTGTTACAGCTCCTGTGAGCGCGATGGGAACTGTTGCTGGGATTACCACGGTCAGTGCGTCACAAGCTGAAGCAGTGCATGTTCTTTGCATTACTAATGATTCTCTCTTTTTCAGATTACTGCAATAACACTGGATCGACCACCTCAAGCCCAGGTAGTAAATGTATTAAATGGCCTCAATGTAGGGCTGCATGATAGTAATAAAAAAACAAAAAAAACAACAGTGATTGTTCAGAAAACCTTTACAATTGGATTTGTGAGAGGAAAATGGTTGTATTACTTTATTTGTTGATTTTTTTTCTCTGTGGGAATTTAATGACAAGCAATTTCTCATTTTAAATCTCTTTGTGCTAAAAAACTAAGATTAAATTGGACTTTCCCTTTCCATTAGCAGATAGTACAGTCAGTTTTAGAGCTCAAAACGCAGGAAAAGCCAGACGAGTATAACATGTAACAAGATGATTCCATTAGTCAAGAAAATAATGAGATAAATTTATTGCATTCGATAATTACCACTAAAATGGCAATATCAATTCAATTGTTATTTCTCATGCAGCCCTAACTCAAATATAGATAGATAGATGGATAGATAAATACTTTATTGATCCCCCGTTGGATATATTCAGGATAAATATTGGCAGTACAGTTAGACAGTTTTTTTCTTCTCTGCTTCAGGAACGAACTGTGGAGGCAATCTTTTTGGCTCCGGCTCCTTCTCCAGCCCCAACTACCCTTACTACTACGAAGACAACTCTTACTGCGTCTGGCAGATTGAGACTTCCTCTGAACAAAACCTCTATCTGACATTTACATTTCTGCAGTAAGTTCTATATCATTCATTTATATGTATGGAACAAATACTATTATTTACTCACATTAAGCTCTGTCTCAACAGACTGGAAAACTGCTGTTCTTGTGACTACATCTCAGTCTACGATGGTTCATCTATCTGGTCTCCGCTCTTGGGAAAAGTCTGCAATGACAGTCAGACCTCTTTCCACTCCTCGTCTAACTATCTGACAGTGCTGTTCCGGTCTGATAGCTCTGTGGTAGGACGCGGCTTTAACGCAGAGTTTACTAGCTCTCTGACGACTGGCCTCGGTATTCCAAAAATAAAGGAAATAAAATGATAATGTTAAAATGTCTGCAGTAATACAACAAGCTCCTTCCACAGGTCGCGTGGACTGCTCCTCAGACAACATGAACATCGTGGTTTCCAGGAGCTACCTCAACTCGCTCGGCATCGACAGCCACAATCTGTACATCAACGACCAATACTGCAAACCTGACATTTCCTATTACAATGTGGTTTTCAATTTTCCCCTCAATACGTGCGGGACAGTCCGGAAGGTAAAGTACGCCTCATCTTAACCACATCTCTCATGTCAGAGACCAACGATAAGACTTTTTGTTTCAGTTTGACAATGGGAGAATCGTGTACACCAATGCCCTCCGTGCCTTTTCCTCGAACTATGGGGAAATTACTCGTCAGTCTCTGTACAGGCTGAATGTGAGCTGTCGTATGGAGCAGGACTCTGTTTCTCAGATCATTTATGAAGTCAAACACCACGACAACGTCAGCATCTCGGGATCAGGACGATTCAACACCTCGATGTCCTTCTACACGTCCAGCAACTTCTACTACCAGGTACATACTGTGAATATTAGAAGTATTGTAATCGATCAAAATCCTTATTCCAAAACATGGACAAACAAAACTTCACAGAACAAAGTAACAAATACACGTACATGTTTCGAAATCAAGCAGACGCATAAACTTCTGAAGACCTCTCGCCAATTCAACAGAGAGGCAAAGGGATTCGTAACAAAATCAACCAAAAAGCAGATACAAAAAACAATACAGTAGAACGGTAACACAATATCATGTGTGTACAAATGAAGGCAATGCACACGTACACACACACTCACGACACAGGCCCGAACACTCTCTGACCCTACACCTCTTCTACATCACTTTTTCCTCCATGTATTTCTTTTTAAACATGTTTTTAAATCATCATGCTCCACATACTGAGAGGTTGATTAGTAATTAAAGTTTATGCACTAATATGGACTACAGTAATACTGACGTGTACATCGTGTCCTAGGTCACCCAAGTGCCATATGTGGTGAGCCTCAACCAGGACCTGTTTGTTGAAGTGAAGCTGAGGCGTGGAGATAACACCCTGGTGGTCGCTCTGGACACTTGTGTGGCGTCGCCCTCGCCACACGATTTTCAGACCAGATCCTATGACTTGGTCCGCAACGGGTGAGAGAGTCAAATAAGACTAAACAGTATTCCTTCAATGTTGTCAAGGGGAAAGTGTAAGTGATTGTATTTATAATTACAAACATTTGTTAAGTTCAATATTTCATAATTATTTCAATCAAAATGTTTCATTTGAACTGTTATTTAACTACTTGTTTTATCATCACTGACTCAGTACAGTTTTGTAACTGCTCTTGACTTCCAGGTGCCGTGTGGACCCCACCTTCTACTGGTACTCCACAGGCACCCATCCTTATGCACAGTTCAAATTCAAGGCCTTCCAGTTCCTGCGTGCCACAGAACACGTGTACCTTCAGTGTAAGGTGCTCATCTGCCCAAGCTCCGCCCAGAACTCCCGCTGTAGCCGCCTCTGCAGCCGGAGAGTGGCCCGAGAGCTGAGCTCTGAGCACGACACTGAGACGGTGGTCCTGGGACCCATCCAGCTGCAACGTAACACATCTGCTGTGGTCAGAATATCCATGTTTCCAACTGTGATCTCATACTGTCTTTTCTTTCAGAAGAACCAGAGACCAAGGATGAAGAGGCGCTGTAGGATACTCAGGGTTAACTTGGGACCCATAGAGACATCGATATATCGTGATGATTAGTCTGCAATTAGAAAAACTGATTAAAAAGGCATTATAAAATACAAAAATAATGGTCTTTTTCATTGAAGTATTCATGTGTCAGATAGCTGCACTGCATTAGACATGAACACTCTTATATCCTTAGTTTATTTTATTACTTTATAAATAAAAAACGGAAACAATGGGTTAAAACACTTTACTTATAAATTATGTTTGTCAGTCCCACAATAAAATGATTTGAGCCAAAAGGCATAGACATTCAGTTTTCTCTAGATGACTACAACACAATCCGCAAACAGAAGGCAGTCTTATGTCCCTAACATTTGTCGACTTTAAGACAAGTATCTGGTCTGTTTTTTCTTACGTAGAGGGGAGATTATCAGTACAGAGGACTCGAGGAGGTGAACAATATGGCAAGGAATAATTGCATAAACATAAATCATCTTTAACAATGCGCTCACACCACCAGCACCCATCCAGGTCTTCTGCAGACTGCAGCAGGAGACACAGTTGGAGAGAGCAGTGTGTGACATCACTAATCACCAAAATACATTAGCAGTACATCACAGGGATCTGATCATGAGTACATGTTTGGCATAATGCTCAGCTTGACAGCAAACCTACTTCTGTAATACGGACCCATCTGGTTAAGAATCACTGCTTTAGTAAGTTAAATGCACACAACAGTTTTAAAGACACTCTGTGAATTGCAATCTCACTGCAACATGTTTTGACACATGACAACATTCAAAACAATACAATACTGAGTAAATATTATTTAGAAGATACAGGGCTCTGTGATCATGAAGAATAAGGCCCATGAGGCTGACAGTAAGACACAATATATGGTGCTTCTACTGGATATTATATAATGACATACAATGTCAACATGACAGGTAATGCAACATGATGGTATTTGAAATAAAACTAGTCTTCTGAACAGAATGGAAGATTATTTTAAACAGTTCTATTAGGCACTGTAACATAAATGTGTGCATTTAGCACTAAAGTTATCTTAGAAAGTAATGTTTATTTCCCCTGCTATTTGGTGGAAGACAAGCCATACCATTCACATCTCTCAACTTCACTCTTAAAATGGCCACTACTGTGTGTGATTTATGGAATGCAGCCCATAGAAAACTACACGTTCTACTGCAGAAAGATAAAATACTTTGTGAGAAACAGACTTGAAACACATCAAAGTCATTCATGTGAGAACACTGATTCTTAAAGGTGCTTTGGGGTAAATTATTTTAGACTCAGTTTGGAATTTACTCAAACTGTCTAGGTCATGTATAAGTGAAAAGTCAAGAGGTGAAATACAAGTCTGAATGTTTTCTTTAATGAAACACTTCCATGGTGAATGTTACATAAACACAGTAAAATGTTACTGTGTAAGCACAATGAAAAAAGCTAAGCTACATTGAGGCCAAATATAGGACCAATAAATAAACTATAAAAATGATTAAACGACTGAAGAGTCTGAGGAGTTTTTACTGCTTGTGCTGCCCTCGGGCAAAGTGGCACGCAAAGTCATACTTGCTCTTGCACTTGTAGCCACAAATGTTGCACTGAAATGGGTTTTCGTAGCCATGGCAGCCCATGTGAATAGTGTAAAGAATGTTATCAGGAAAGTAGATGTCACAGTGCTGGCAGTGGTGTAGTGCATGGGGGTCCTGCAAGGGAGCGGCCAAGCCCGGAGCTGGAGTACTGGGTTGGCTGTTGGAGATGCTTGGGGTACTGTTGTGGCCGCTGTGCTCACTACAAGGCACCCCTCCTGGACTGCAGTTGCTGTGGGGTGGGGGACGGGGCTCTGGGGTGATTGGTGAAGACGAGGAGGCATGTGCCATGCTGGCAGTGACTGCCACAGGAGCTGTAGCAGGATGAGGCTGCTGGATGAGGAAGGGCTTCTCATCCACGACAGACTCAGCTCCTGGAGACATGGGCCCCTGTGTCTGCACCTGGGCCTCTGATGGAAGGCTAGCCAGCTGCCCTGCCAAAGTTGACAGCTGGTTCAGTGGATTCTCCATGACCATATCATGGTGAAGGTGATTCTGGTTTACAGGCAGCCCTTCCTCTCCCGGCCGACTCTGGTTATCGTACCCCTCCTGCCGAAGATGTGGTAGCTCGTGTGAATAGTCAATGACCTCGTCAGCTTTCTGCACCACCATTGAGGGCGGGCTGAAGTTAATGAGCAGCCGACGACCATAGCCAAGTGAAGTAGCTTTCTTTTGTAGGGCACTGAGCATCTTCTTGTGAGAAAGTGAGCGAGCCCCTTTCATTGGCAAAAGTTTGTGGCGTCTACGGCGATGATGAGATAAGTTGCTACGATCACTGCAGCGGAAGGAGCAGAGCTCACACTTGTAGGGCTTTTCTCCAGTGTGTGACCTCATGTGGGCTTCCAAGTGTCGTTCGTACGCCGAAGCAAAGGGGCAAAGGTGGCAACGATGAGGCTTTTCTCCTGTTTAAACAAAGCCCCTATTCAGTGTTCACACTCATATTTACGTGTTCATGTTTTAACAAACCTTTTCAACACACCTGTATGGATTCGGATGTGCTCGATTAGACGAGCAGTGCCTCTTGTGGCATAGTTGCAGTAGCGACACTTCAGCTTTCCATCATAGGTCCTCTCAAAACCGTCTACTAGGATTCCTGAACTGTCCTCCAGGGTCATGTCCACAGAGGCATGCTCCAAACCATTCTGAGTGCAGTCTAGGAAGAAAAAGATAATGAAATTGTAATTAACAAATGTCTATTCAAAAACATTGCATACCTCGTTTGCATTCCTACACATTACATTTGTTTTTTGAATCATACTATTGACTTAGATGTTAGCATGGAGCTATATTGTCCTATACTCTTGGGTTAATATAAAAATCACATTTACCAGGTGGGAGTTCTTCTTCCTCTTTTACGCCACTCACGGAGCCTGAGATCATGTTGACGTGCTGAGTTTGTTGGCTGAGATACTCTTGGAAATCTCTTACGAAGTCCAGAGTGTCTGGCTTTTCATCCCCCATGGATGCAGATGTGTGTAAACTAAAACAAATTGTCAAGTTTAAACTAGGGCAGTACAGTTTACAAACAAGTGAAGTAAAGACAAATCAAAACTATGCAGCATCATCAGGTGGTGGCTAGCGTGTTCTGTCTAAAGGTTTGTCTCACCTCTTTGTAACGTTGAACAGGTAAATCCACAGTTTTGGGTCTCTATATTTGGTGCAGGCACACTGATGCTAAACAGTCGTTCGGTTGGCTCTCACACACTTCATCATTTTGTGTCTGACGGTACTGAAGCTAAGCTATGTGCTAATGCTAACGTGTAGTGGACAAAGCATCTTTATCATGTAATGCGGAGTAGACCAGGATAACTTAAAGGGCATTACACCATCTATTACTAGAAAACAAATATACAAACGAAATGTTCTCCTCTGATCATCTAAAACATTTTCGAGATAAAAAAAAAAAAAATCCTGTTTGTTTGGGTTCTGGTTGCGTCGTTATAAATGGTCCTACTCTCACTGTCGTTGCGACCAACGTTCCTACCTGAGATGTATTGAATTCATTAATAAAACACAAATAATCACTCTGTTCTTTATTGTATGGATAAATGTATCTGAAAATAATGATTGTATCTACAATATTCCAATTAAGTTACAGCTTCCTGCTGCTGTCAGACTCTACAATTAGAACTGCTGAGTCTGTACCAAAGACTGTGTACACATGCCATTCACCTGTTCTGATCGTCACTAGTCACCTTACCTGCTATATTATTACATATTCCACTCATCTGATATTTCACTAGTCACTTTACTTGTTGCTATTATTACTATTGTTTATCCCGGTCATCTCTGCAGCTTTACAATATACACATCTGTAAGTATGCTGCTACTTCAGTATATACTCCACTAGTGCATTATACTTGAACCAAGGGCAATATTAGCTACAGAGTTTCCTTTTATTATCCCAATATTTATGTTAATATCAATTATATGAATTAGTAGATGCTGTTGGATGAATGCTCTTATCTCCTCATTATATTCTGTTGTAATGTGCGTAACTATGACATAGACATTTCCCCACTGTGGGGCGAGTAAAGGTTTATCTTGTCTTATTTAAATATTGTTGTATGTAGTCACAGCCAGCATGTACTCTTTTGTCTACCACAATGCCTACTATAAGTCTAGAACATTATATTTTGATAATGTTTCTGTCAAGCTTCTCTTTCCTGACACCTGCATGTAAATCTTTAATTGTTAACACTTGTGCCACTAATGATGTTAACTGAGCGTCTAATAATATCTGTGACACTGTGGCAATTACATGGAAGTGGCAAATGAAGCACAACAAGCAATTGACTCATTCATGTTTTATCATAATCAATAATTCACAAAAAGGCACTTGGTGATATCACACTGCTCCATTTGTGTCAGAGTTGTAAGAAAACCACGGAGGAGAGGATGACAAATGGCCCCGTATCTGTTTACCACTTTACAGCCAGTGGTCTATGTCAGCTAAGAGTTACAACTGGGAGCACTGAACTATGCTGTAACAAGACTACGTTGGGTTTCCTTGCAACAATTCTATGTTTCCGCAGGTAAATTCCTTTCGAGATTAGTATAGAATCCAATGTTTGAAGATCTTTTCTTTTCTCTTAATTCCCTGACTTTATCTCTTGTCTGTTATTTTATTCTTGATTGCATTACTTATTATAACGATGTCATGCTAAAATATAACGTGGCATATTATTTTACAGTCTGAGAACAAATGTTACCCGTTTTGATCTTTCCTTTAATTTTGTATACCCACCAATGACAAGCGGTGGATATTTGAACACTAGATGGCGCCAACACACTTCTGCTGAATCACTCCTCAGCTTGTATGATGTATTATTAAATTGCTCTTCTCTCGGTTCACACATAGAATGTGGGAATGGATTGTCTTCTGGGTTAAACTTGTAACAGCCTCACTATTCCCCAGTCTGTGCTTATACCTCAGACAGTGTAAGTAGCCCTGGCCTGTCCCGTGGGGCCTCATGTAAGGGACAAACAGGAGGCCACATGACAGGCGACCTCATCATTTGAACCATGACCACCAGAGCAGCCAATTACACCACCTTCTAACAGCCTGTCCACACTAATGTTATTTTATTGCAATTTAATTATGCTCAGGTTTCCACTGGAGCCAGATCCTTTTGAATAATTTACCCCCAGTCACAATGATTTGTCGCCAGTAAAAGACAAAGTGCACCTTTCTCTGCGCTTCCATTCATTCAAGCTGTTGTAGTGTAATTCCAATCAGATAACTCTTTAAGCAATATATATATATATATATTCATAATATCTTGCATCGCCAAATTTGAACCTCCACATTAATCACTTCTGAAATATTGGGGTTATAAATGCCCACACTTAATTTGAAATTAGAGACAAGAAGCCCTGTATTATTTACCTATTTGGTTAAGGGCAGTGTACTAATTACATTTGAGGAGCTCAAATCTTAGAGAGGCATTTAGACTCACTGAGAGGTGTGGGGTCAGAGTGCTAAGGTCTGTGTGTGTACGTGTGTGTATGTGTGTTGAATGTGTATAAAACTGACACTATCTTATGTGCCAAATCTTCATTCAGGTGAATCTGTTGTAGCATCAGGTAGATAGATACATAGATAGATACTTCATAGATCCCCGCAGGAGAAATTCAGGTGTCTAGTAGCAGCAAAAACGCATTCTTTCATACAAACAAAACAAATAAATAAATCATTCTAAAAGTCGCTAACAATAGTAACACAATGCAACAGCACTTCAGGTCACAGCAGAAGAAGTGGAGTAGCCTCTGGGTGGAGTAGCCTCTGGGTGGAGTAGGACGGGTCACAGCAGCAGAGGCCACCGCTTAGTTCGGACAATTTTCTCAGCTCTAGTCCAAAGTAAAATGCTAGATGCTTCATTAGCATTATTCAAAAAGTTAGCATTCCTCCAGTGGATTTTCGGCTGATCCACTTGTTTTGGACCATGATGCTCTCTCCGCTCTGGTCTGGACCAGTGCAAAACCATGAGCACTGTACTGCAGCAACATTTCAGATAGA
Source organism: Pomatoschistus microps (assembly GCA_029875035.1). Classification (NCBI taxonomy): domain Eukaryota; kingdom Metazoa; phylum Chordata; class Actinopteri; order Gobiiformes; family Gobiidae; genus Pomatoschistus; species Pomatoschistus microps. The sequence goes on from JAPMNZ010919086.1 coordinate 9,540, forward strand.
AAAAAAGCAAGAAAACAATAAATGTAAAGTACAAAACAACAAATGTTTCAGAGATACTCAGGACTTGCTGCCGTTACCAGCGCAAAAGGTATGACGTGGTCTGTACCAGCAGCTCCAGCAGCACCATCAGCATCATGAAGGGGAAAGGATGCTCTGTACCAGCAGCTCCAGCATCAGCATCATGGAGGGGAAAGGATGGAGCTGGACGTCCTGCGTCAGGTGCATTGCATTGTCCCCTGCAATCGAAAGTTGTGTCTACGTGTCGTCCAAATCATTAGGAACATTTCTCATTCCTAAACTTTCTAAAAACAGCTTTTATTTAGAGAAACATTACATTTCCCAGTGATTCAGGGCGTTGGCTTCTGTACTTTCTTTTATTTATGATTTTTATTAAAAACAACAAAACAAACATCAACATTCATCAAAAACAAAAAGCAAAGTGGGAGAAAATATAAAAATGCAATTTAATTAATTGTATTCTTGTATAGCCCTAAATCACAACAGTAGTCATCTCAGAGGACTTAACAATACATTTGAAATGGCCAACACAGATCAGAGAATCAAACAGTTCAAAAGAAAACCTTTCTCATGTGTGGTATTTGGTGGACTTCATGCTTTAAATGTGGCTGTCATCACTGTTCTGCCTGCAGTGTGCTTTCTTCATCAAGGTCTCACAAGACTAATGTAAGACCAGGGTTTGAGTCCAGCATGTCCCTGATTGTTATTAGCATGTTCTTTGCAGCTGACATCTTGTAAACCAGACTGAGTGAGCAGAGGAGTGGATAGTGTCATTAACTCTGGGTCTGGATAGCTTTTGGAATAAAACAAAATCTTGTAGTGTAATTGAATACAAAATAGTGTTTTGAGAGAGCAGATTTATCTTGTTAAAATGTGGGCAGGCCACAGGTTCATGGACAACACCTGTCTTGAAGAAGGTTGCAGTGTTATCCACTTGCTCCGGCTCACAGCTGAAAGGGGCCAGAATGAAAAGGTTCCCTTGTCCTCTTAAGCGCTTGATTTACTGCCTGTTTGTAGTTTAACACCACACAAGACAATTCATTTGCTTCTTCTTTGGGAGGGAAATGGGAATTTAATTTAAGGCAGGTTTTAAGCACTTTTTAAAGGCCCCAATGTCATTTGTTGGCTGCATTAGAGATTACCCTTCTAAAAAGCCCTTTTAATCCCACACAAGTGCAGCCATATAGCAGCAGGCTCTTGGAGGGAGAAAGGTGAAGGGGGGCTTGGAGGAGATTTATTCTTCTCCTGACAGTGTTTCTTTCGGAGGTCTGTTGCTCCACGTGGTGTGCTGTGAAAAAAGACAGTGAGAGGTGGAGGCGGGATGAAGGAGGTATATATTAAGCTTTTCTTTCCCCTCACCACTTAATTTCCTTGCAGGCGCACCTTGTGCCAGTGTAATGAATGTAATTGCTGCCTTTGATGAGAATGCTATTATCTGGATCACACTTTACATGGGCAAACAAGACCGGCCCTCCCTCTGTCTCCTCCTCCCATTTAACTTAGCATAGAGACCCCCCAATTATGCAGGGAACAAGTGCCTTTTCATAAAGCCAGCGTGTTGCTCTTGATTGGTAAGGCTTGGAGACGGCTACACGCGGACAAAGGATAGATTAGGCGTGATATAGGCACCACCAAAAACCCCATTTCCTTGATTAATTTCCTGCGTGTGTTGTTCAAAGAGCCCACTCTTTCTCCCTTGACTGAATCCTATCTCTCCCTTAAAGACCAACTTTCCTCATTTGATAGATGTGGAAACTCAAAGGACAGACAGACATTTTATTGACCTATGTTTGACCACAGGCTGGCTGGAGGAGCAGGGAGAGAAATGTTTCACTTCAGCACAGAGAGAAGAGCATTATTTGTAATATGAGTAAAATCTCCAAATCTGTGTTGTTGAAGAGTATGCCTGTCCTCAAACAGGATCCGCTCATTCATCACAGAGGCGCGTGCTTAACACCTATTTGATATTACTGATATGATGGGGCTTTATGAGGCGATGCACAATAAACCGCTGTCACCTCAGGAAGTCAGCGGGCTCTCCTGACTGCCTTATTACCGCATTAAAGCGCCTCTCAAATCTCAACACACACTGCCTGCTCCGTTCTAAAATCCTGTCCCATAATGCATCGCGCTGAAATACTGCAGCCAATCACACCAACTGTCACATGTGACGAATTGTACTATTACTCTTCAAAGATTGTCACCCTTGAAATGTATTCATAGCCATTTCTTCTTTATTGGTGAGTGATTATTCCTCTAAGCAAGCAGGTCTATGGTGATGCATTGGTAATCAATTCATTTGACTAGAGTGCTTTAAGAATGGCTGCCAGGGGTCTGCAGCATTGGCCATTCACCTGCGCGTACCATATATCTCCTGCTTAGTCCTCATATCGGCCTGTGATAGATGCCTACTGTCTGCCCACCTGACTCTTACAGCTTTTAACAGGTTGCCATCCGGACCGGGTCGCCACTGAGAACGAATTGGACAATATTTTTGACTGAAGTGGCATTTTAGCAGTATTTATTTGACGGCGTGCCTACCAAAACCATGGGTCACAAATAAAGAAGATGGTATAATAGCTTTTGACTGGCCCGGCTAGCTTCCCCCCGTCTTGAAATGAAGTGTCCAGTTGTGAGTTATCATGGCCAAACGTCATTTGTACAGCCTGAAAAGTGGGGGCATTTTTCTATCTTGTCGTTATCTGGCCATAGCTCATCGCGGTGAGTGATGCGTCCCCAGCTTCAGTTGGACTAATACGAGCATTTCAGTGGCGCACAGGAGAGGCGAGCTAATGGATTAGTCTGTCTATAACAGATAATATAGTGCATCTACAGAGGTATCCTTAACACCAGTGGGATCCTGTCACACTGAGGAGCAGCTGCGTGTCACGGAGCTGTAGACCACATCTCAGCTCTTGTCTTAAGTGCAACTGTCAATGGCTCCATGTAATACGGGTAATTACATACGCACATATTTGAATAAGTCATTCCATGTTCTTTGCAGTGAAGTTATCGGTAAATATTGAGTCGATTCTAATGTCAGAGGTCTAGGTTTGAGTAATTGTATCCAGGTTACTTTCTCTCTCTGTGGTATATTTAGTTATTGACGTTTATTTAACCAGGATTCCGTTGAGATTTCAGGATCTCTTTTTCAAGGGCAGTCCGGGCCCCAGAGGTAATCACAATACAATTACTGTTTAATATCAAAATAAATGGTGGTATTGAATCGATAATGCGTTTGAGGTGTTTGTGATCGACAAACTAGTAAGAACTGTGCTAAATTACTCTGGAGAGATTAAATTACTCCACATTTTCCAACTTAAAGAGTGTAACATATGTGTCGTGTAATTCTACCGTGCGTTCAGTGTCTTCGGCTGCTCTTAACACTGGCCACGGACGGTTCTTTACTGCGCTGTGTAGATTGTGATTTTGTTGATTTGCGATACTCTTGGTTCAAGCATTTTGGCATTAATTAAATATACATCACTTGCTACCGTATCGCTGTTACACTGAAGCGTGACTTGTTGCCAAGATTTTAAACATTCATCCTTTATAACATTTAGCCACAGAATTAGAGACATATTCTTGTACCAAATTAAAACACAATTCAAATATGTAAAATTAAACTAAATAACTAATAAAACCAAAAATCAAACCACTTATAAAAACAAGTGCTGCTGTCCACCTTGGAAAATGTGTGTGTTGTACGTGATTAGAAAAAGAAAGGGATAATATAAGATTGTTTTGTTCTTTCTTCTCCTTTTCAATTCTGTGAAAGTTTAATTGTAATATGTCGTGTAATTCCATGTTACTGTCCACATTTCAATAGATAAATAAATACACTTTTATATTCATGTTGTTTGTCCCAACGGAAAGAGTCTTCCAATCACACCAGCATACTCTTAAGTCCTGTGAGTTCCTCTATTTTCTGAGGCGAGTATAAGATCTTTTTTTGTTTTACAACCAGGAACCAATTACATTTTATTTATTTATTTATTTGATAGGGACAATGCACATTAATGAACATCAGTATAAAACAAATGTAAATATGCCGGATTATAGCTACAA